>JAKUCM010001480.1:0-25615 GCA_023374145.1 Lepidium sativum | reverse complement strand
CGGATTTGTCTATGCGACTAGCGAATAGCAACTTTTTTATTGTCGTCGCAAGACTGTCTTAAATGGCCATTTGCGACTGCACTACGATACATTCTTCTAACGCAAATGAACAATTTTCTTGTAGTGTCTCTTTCTGATAATCTCTCCTTCTATTTCTTTGTGAGTCCAAACCAATTGTGTAGACATGGAGTTCTTTCGAGGAAGTGATGAATCTCAGCCCATCATGAATCTGCTTTAACTTTGGACAATACGAAATTTTGGGAGTATGAAGAAAAGGCATGGATCCTTCTTCTACTGTCCAATCTTCCCATTCCACTGATGAAATAAAACATAGCTTCTGCAACTGAGGAAATCCACCACTTGAGCAAACCATTCTCATCCCATAAAAATATAGTTTAACCTCTTTCAACTTAGGTAGTTTCTCTAGAACTGGCGTAGAATCCTCCCTAGTACAGTTCTCAAGATATAAGATGGTAAGATGAGAAGGGAAGTGTTCTGCTTTAGGAAGCTTTTGCTTAGTTGCAACCAATACCAGCTTTTTGAGATGAACAAAAGCCCATACAGTTTTTTCTTCTAACATATCTCCATCATCGTTTATTTCAAGATTTTTCAGGTGCCTTAATCCACTTATTGACGCATGTAGAATCTTCAAAGAGATTTCACGACATAAATGGATATCAAGACTCCTCAACTTGGTCATACCATGAATATCATTTAAGCTGCAATCCTTTGTTGAGAAATTTTTCAAATCCTCCAATTTTACTAGATTACTCAATTCCAACTTTTTCCTCCTATGCATTCCGCTTGGTAGTGCAAGGTATCTCAAGTCTTTCATCTCCTTAAAGACATTGGGCACAAATATATATTTCTTGTCTGTACTTACATCTATATTTAGATAGATCAACAATACTAGGTTTCCTAGAGAAGAAGGTAGATGAGTTACCTCCTCAACCTCTTCTTAGCTCAAGTACCTGAAGTGGATGAGATTTCCAATGCCAGAAGGTAACTTCCTTCCTCCAAGCCTAGCTTTAAAGAGGTCTAAACCCTGCAGAAGTAACACAAGCGACCGAAGGTTTGGATTCTCTATATCTCTCCAGATATGTAATGTAATAGGATTTTGGCAAACAACTCTACGGGGTTGATAAGGTGATTATGAGTCTGTGGTTAGAGGGTGGTTACTAGTAATTTGTAGGAAATTCTCTTCTTGCCGCAACCCATAAGAAGAAATATGGCGTCTTCGTCGATCCACGATGTGAGCTGCTACAGAGCCAGGTTGAACCTGCGGTTTAGGAGCGTCAAACGCAGATTTCCCAGGAATCCACCGACGGTACTCCTGTCGAATTGAGTGCTCCTGAGATCAACGCGATTTATAAGCAGATATTAAATTAAATAATTTAATTTAAATAATATTTTTTTCCTGACAAATCTTTTTTGTAGATCGCTCCAACAAAAAAAGGACGGATTATTGGCATAGGATCCGCCCAAGATGTCCAGAGAGTCACTTCTAACTGGATAGGCAAAAACTCACTCCGTACTTAGTTGCATGAATCTCGTGCGAAAATTGCTTCGCTAAAGCAAAAGACGGATGAGAAATTCGCAGCCATGGAATCCATGATGGATATTTTGGTTGCGGGCAATCCACATGCATCTGCGGCTTTAAATTTAGACTTTGGAAACTCGGGATTAGGCCTACGGAGAATGTCGAGGTCGATTTGAACGAGCGGGTGGCTGAAGATCAGGACGACCGTAACTCTGACATGTTCGACGAATTACTCCGTTATATATTTTGTAATTTGTAATTAAATTTTGTAAAAGCATTTTAATTTTATATTTTAGTTTTATATTATAATTTTAATTTTTTTCATTTCATATTTTTATTTAAATATAAAAAATTAAATTTCACAATTTTAATAAAAAATAAATAACAAATTTTAGTCCCTAAATCGATGTAAAATATTCGTCTTTAAGTAGTTGTAAATAGTTTCGTCTTTAAATAGTTGTAAAATTTTCGTCTTTAAGTAGTTGTAAATAATTTTGTCTTTAAATAGTTGTAAAATTTTCGTCTTTAGTTAGTTGTAAAGTTTTCGACTTTAACACGTTGTAAAACATTTCGACTCTACTTAGTTGTAAACTATACGTTGTAAGTTACTTGCTAAGTTCACAACCAACTTACAACGTATAGTTTGCCATCGAGTTTACAACGCCCTCTTAATGTTATGACGTTTTTACAACGCCTATTTTACGACGTTTTAACAACGTTAATATTGCGTTGTTAACTTTTACAACGTTTTTACAACGTTTTATATCTTACAACGTGCAAGACACGATGAAGCACGTGGCGTCTCTAATGCGTTGTAAAAGGCCTTTACAACGCATTAGGAACAAAAATTAGAGTTGTAAAAGTCATGTTCTCTTGTAGTGCTCCATAATCATGTCATGCAAATGACAAGTTTCAAATCTCAAAGTGGTACCATCTCTTTTAGAAATAATCATATTTTTCCTATATGTGGCAGTACTTATTAAGTCTAGATAAAGTTATTTAATATATGACTATAAAATTATTTACTATGTAATTACAAAGGTGTTACGTGGTTACAAATGTAAAAAAAAGGTCTGCATGAGAAAACCTTTTTCCAAGAACAGTAAATGTTCAACTTATTAGTTTTGGCATTCATAGTTTGATTCTCAGGAATCACTTCACTATATGATATGTTGTTTAGGGTTTTAGGAGGAACTTATGCGGTAAATCAAACATTATCACTTTAGTTGACAAAAAATATAGAGTTAATTGCCAAAAATGTCACAAGTAATCATGTAACCAATTCCATGATTAATGACCAAAATGCTCCTATATCGATATACTCGTTAAAAAACAATTTTGTGAAATATAACAAATTATTTCCCTTTTTGTTTTTCAAAAATGTTTTTTCTTCTTTCTCTTTAAATCGATTATTTTTTATCTTCTCCAATCTGCCATTTTCTTCTCAAATCTTCGTTTAATCATTTGTTGTCTTCTTCATCTTCACAGAAATTTTAACAAAGCCAAGATTTCGTTTCTTCTTCTACAAAACGTTTCTCCGTTAAGAGTAATCATTTTTAACTTCATGTTCGTCTCTCTCATCTTTCCCTAATTCTTCTTGCTTAGTTTTTGATTTTATCTCATTTTCTTTATATTTGTGATATTGCATCCAAATTCAATTTGCACCTCTTCCGTGGTATTTAATTTTAGTATTATTCTAGTCTCATGATTAGTAATATATGGGAATCTATTTGATTAAGCGATGGACATGAAATTGATGGACATGAAATTGATGAACATGAACACTAAAGAAATGTAGAGATAAGTTTAGACATGTATATAAATTGAGAAAATAGACGGTAATTCATTGACATGGACATGAAATGATTTTTCTTAATATGACCAGCCAAGCACATATATGTAGTCGAAAAACAAAAATAAAGAAACGAAAGTGAGAGATAACGACAATGGGAAAAAAATATTATAGAATATAGAAAGAAGAATGAATAATGGAGAAGAGATAAGAAAGACAAATAAAAAATGGAGAAGAGAGAATGAGGAAGAACGAAAAACAGTAGTGTTTGTCATATTGCCCTTTTGGCCATATGTATTTCTTTAGTAGCGCTACATGTTTTACTCTCTTTTTTACGAGCACAAATTACCTTGTTCACCATTTAGGTACACTAGCCAAGGGTATTATTGGCATGTTTATTTCTCTTTCTTGTTGATTGTGGCATTTTTGGGGAGGTTCCCTTTTTGTGATATTATTGGCCATTCGTGGCATTCTATAAAATATGTATATATATATATATGTTAGATATGAATTCATGTGATGCATGAGTTTTATAAAATATATATATATATGTATTTATTATATTTTAGATAATATTTTAGAATTTTTTTGATTACTATTTTTTTAAATTCAACTTTATATGATCAGGATTTAAAAATTATGTTGAAAACTAATCTTTGAAACCCAATCATATAGAATAAGTTAGGATATATATTTAAAATCATGTCGATTACTAATTTTCGAAACTTAATTTTATATAATAGGGTAATATTTAAAAATCTTATTAATTACTAATTTTTGAAACCCAATTTTATATAATAGGATTCAAAAATCTAATTGATTACTAATTTTTGAAACCCAACTTTATATAATAGTATAATATTTAAAAATCTCATTGATTACTAATTTTTGAAACTCAAATTTATATAACATGATAATATTTAAGAATCAGGTTGATTACTAAATTTTGAAACAAAATTTTTTAAAATATTTTTAAATAAAACATTATTTAGTTTTATATTTATATAAAGGTTATTTATAATCTTTTTATATTAAGATTATGGATAGAAATAAATATTTTAGGATAAAGATAAATATGTTAAAAATCTAATCTATATAATATTTTGTTTTTTTTTTTTATTTTAATATATAAATACAAAAACAAATTGATCATTTTTGACACATGAAATAATAATGTCAATAAGTTACTTATATTATTTTACTCTATACAATAAGATTCTGTTAGGAACTTTTGTTAATAATATAAAAAAAAAAAATTATTTGGAAATTCGTTTTTTACTTAATTTTTAAATATGACATTATTTAATTTTATATTTAGTATGGAATAAATATTTATATATATATATGTATATTTAAAAAAGAATTACTTTCAATACATTTAATATAAAGATTATAGATATTGATAAATATTTTAGGATAAAATAAATATTTAAAAAATCTAAGCTAAAAAATATTTTATTTTAAAAAGAAAAAAAAAATCTAAAAGTAAATATGATTTTAGATTTGATATGTGGAATAACTTTATAAATGAGTAACTTTGAATTATTCTATTTTATATAATAAAATATATATATTAGCAAAATCATAAAAGATTGAAAAACTATTATTTTTAGAAAACAAGAATCAAAAATTACCTCAAAATACTCTCTAGAAGGTGTATTGAAACCAAAATTTTAGGTATTTTTGTTTTTATTTTAAAATCACATGTTATTCAACTAATGATTTCTAAATCACTTATTATATCGCAAATGCCTCTTATCTTAGTGGCATTAAATATGTTGTTATTAAATATGTTGTTATTGAATTTAAGATTTCAACAATTTCACCTAAAATAACACACAATCTTTTGTTATTCAATCAATTATTTATTAAAATTATATCAAATGTCTTGTTATTCAAATTGTAACTTTTGGAACTTATAAAAAACCACTCACTATGATATTAGGAGATTTTGAATAGTTTTTAGTTCAAAAGATAATACCTCAAAATCTCACGTATTTAGATGGGATTTCAAAAATAAATCCATCTCCGTTAGACAAAAAAAAAACAAGTTGCTGTTCTTTTGATTACCTTAAGCTGGTTTAAAAACCTTAAAGAAATGTCAGTGTTTGTGACAGACTTTAGACGAGAAGGAGATCATAAGCTAAAAGGCTACCTCGTGTACAACAAGCACAAAACCCAACCTGATTGGTTCTCCCAAACGGGCTCAAGAGAGTGTGTTACTTTCTTCAAAGTCCAAATTTCTTGTTGAGGACAAAATGTATCAAAATATAAATCCTATCACATGCCTTCAAATTATAGTTTGAATACAATACACTCTCTAATGTATTTTCTTTTTTTGTCTTGTCGCAAAACGAAACATTCGAAAGTCAAACTCAAATGATACTAAGTCTAAGATTAAGGCCACGTGTCAGCATTGACTTTTGTGCGTGGTAGTCGCCATGTAAACAGAGGAAAGAAGAAAAACTGTAAGAATGTGAAGAAGAAAACGATCTTGCAAAGAAGAACACAGATTTTTCAAAACGATGCCGTATTACACAAACGACGACGATACCGTTGATGATTTCTCCGAGTACGACCCGAAGCCGTTTACTGGTGGCTATGATATCACCGTGACTTACGGCCGTGAAATCCCACCTTCCGACGAGACTTGTTACCCTCTCTCATCTCGCTCCGGTGACACCTTTGAGTATAAGCGACCGGTTTTTTCTCCTTCTATCCATCAGCCTTCTGCTTATGGTGAGCAAGCTCTTAAAACCGAGTACAGTAGCTATGGTCGACCTGGTGGTTTTGAATCTGGATCTGATTTTGGTCGGAGACCTGTATCAGAGCACGGATCTGGCTATGGTTCTAAGGATGATGAAGATAGCCACAAAAAACATGTAAGTTTGATGAATTTTAGGAGAAAGTCAAACTGGAATTTTGCAATTAGATTGCGTTTGAAGCTGAATTTTGGAATGACTCATTACATTGTTCTTGGAAATCTCTGGATTTGGAATTACAATTTGGCTGATTTTGTATGAGTTTGAACCATTGAAATATTGCAGAGTGATGAGAAGAAAGACAAAAAGGAAGAAAAGAAGGATAAGAAGAAAGACCATGGTTATCATGATGATGAGAAGAAGATGAAGAATAAAGACCATGATTATGATGATGATGAGAAGAAGAAATACAAAGACCATCATGATGATGGTGATGAGAAAATGAAGAAGAAGAAGGATCATCATGATGAGAAGAAGAAGAAGAAAGACCATTATGATGATGGTGATGATAAAATGAAGAAGAAGGATCATGATGATGAGAAGAAGAAGAAAGACCATTATGATGATGGTGATGAGAAAATGAAGAAGAAGAAAGATCATCATGATGATGAGAAGAAGAAGAAAGACCATTATGATGATGGTGATGAGAAAATGAAGAAGAAGAAAGATCATCATGATGATGATGAGAAGAAGAACAAGAAAGATAAGCACCACAAGAGCCATCGTGAATACGATGACTAGAAAGCATTTCTTTCTATTAAAGATTACATTTTTATGGCGTAATAAGTAACAACACTTGATCTCTTGTTTTGTTTTTGCTTCACTTTTGTGCTAACTTTGATTAGATCGTAATGAGTGTTGGTTAGCTTGATGAATCGAAACCTAAGAGCTCTGATACCAAATCAAGTTAATCGAATATACACACTTAAGAATATAAGAACTTCTCTTCTTATTGATTTAGGAAACTTACACAAAACCTAAACCTTTTCTAAGTCTTAAGGAACAAACCTCCTTAAGCCTTATATTTATAGATTAATTCACATGAATCTAATCAAAGGATTTACTCTTATCTCTAAGTAACTAACTCTTATTTGAGATTATCTCTAAAATATCTGACACACTTATTTTAGAAATACCTTATTCATTAAGGAATTAACCAACAATGAGTATTCTAGTGATGTCTTTTGGTTTAAGTGTTTAACTAATTCGCGGATCCGTACTTGGCCGTCTAATTTCAGCATATTTAAGTTATTATCTACCGGACCAGTTCATTTTTCGTCTCTGATTTTCGAAATTCCACAGCGTAAATCGGACCAACCTGCGAGTGATTAGCCTTCCATAACATTCCAAAGCGATACTCAAAGTTCAATTTCTTGCTGCAAGCAATGTTTAGAACTTATGAGAACTAACTGAACTTAAAGCAACAATTTTAAATCGGTAACTTCTACTACCTTTTTTTCTTTCTTTTTTTAACTCAAGGATATTCATTAATCAACAAAAGGAACGATACATCAGAGAATTACAGAAGCTAACATAGAACAGATGTATTTCGCAAGCTAAAGAATATCAATGCCAGCAAGTAGCTATGAAAGATATACACTATAGACGAGAACCAATTTACTTTTTAGTTTTAGAAAATTTAATAGACCGTCCTGTATTATCCTCATCTAATTCCGGTTGATATATCAAGACAATAGATCGGATCTTGTCAATCAAATTGTTTTTGACAAAAAAAATTACATGGGTTAATAATTTGAAGTCAGAAATTAATTAATTTTATATATTAAAATGAGACACACTTTCATTTTGACCGTGTTATAAACTTTAAGATAAAATTAACCTGAAATTCAAAACAACCTTTAAAAATAGGGTTATGTTACAACTTTTTATATAAAATTGCAAATTAATAAAAATTAAGAGAACATTTCTGAAAGTCTAAAATTAAATAAAAAATATATCAGTTACAATTTTGGTTAATTATTCGGTTCCGGTTCGGACATAAGTTAAGTTTTTCGGATATATAGATTTAAGATCCATTTAGATATTTTTTCAGTCTTACTTTAGGTTTGATTCGAGTTTTAAGCCTCTAAAAAAATATTCTAAAATATCAACACGAGTTTAAAAACATAAATGAACACGCGTTTAAAAATAAAACAAATCATGCGAATTTTGTTATAAATTTTATATAAACATCTAAAGGAATCTCTTAAGTTGAAAAAAGTATACTCGACGTTATTTTCTATAGTAATCTCTTAAGTTGAAATATGGAAGGATCAGAACTAAGGAGGATCAAAGTTACTGACCCTAAATAATGGAAATTTTGTTCTATGACACTTTAATAATTGTGAAAGTCATGGTGAGTATTTGTGGCGAAGTTTTGACTTCCCAACATATACTCTACATCTGGGTATGAAAATCGATTTGGAGCTTAGAACACAACATACTAAATACTTAACATCTTGGAAAATACAACTGATCCATGAAGCCGTGCAACTCAACTTTTCATATGGAATTGATCTTCTAACTGAAGGTATACCAGAGTTGTATCTTTGGTCAAATGGTAACAAAGTGTACTGGATAAGTGAATGGCATGACGTCTCCGTTGTTGGTGTCCCAAGAAACTAACCTTTGATCTACTTTGTGTTCATGTTAACAGACAATAATGAAGAGTTGACATATTTATTCCAGATATTAGATGATACTAAAAAATACACCTCCATAATGAGATTGAGCACCAAGGGATATGTACATCTTATGTGGAATTAAACATCCTCTATATGGGCCATCTTGTGAAATTCTCCAATGGACACGAGTGTGATACATATGGATGTTCTGGTCCTAACAGTTATTGTAATATGCAACATGTGTGTTATTGTATAAAAGGGTTTGAGCAGAAGAACACGAAAGCTTGGGTCTTGCAAAACAGCAGTGATGGGTGTCTAAGAAAATCATCATCGAGCTGAAAAAGGAAAGTTGAGTTCTTTCAGTTGACAAACATTAAGTTGCTAGATGGTATTAATGCGAAAATGAACTCAAAAATCGAGTTTGATGAATGTAAGCAGAGGTGTGTAAATGATTGTAGTTGCATTGCGTTTACTACTACAAAGCAAAATGGTACATCAAATTGTGTGATGTGGATTGGAGACCTTTTGGATGTCCGACAGTACAACACCAACGAAATCAGTCATGATCACGATTTAAGTCTCCATCGTGAGAGAGATGACTCAGATTACAAAGCTTTATCCATCATAGAAGATATCTATTAAAGCTTAGTCAGCATGAACTCTAACATTTGGTAAGCCACTTTTCAGAACAACTACGATAATCTTCGGATATCATCCAGACAGAGCCACTCCGGAGCATACGCCACCTACGTCAAAGATTAGGGCCCACAACTTTTACGGCCCTAATATTTAAGAGTTAATGATTTGTTTTTAGTTTAAAAAATTGTTGATCTTTCTCCTCGTGTTACCAGACATGCACATTATTATTATATTTAGAAATAAATTAAAGTAATTCTCACTTTACAAAAAAAGGTTTCAATCATATTTAATAATTTATTTTTGTGTTTTTTCACTTGTTGAGTCTTATAATTTTTCTAAACTTACTAAGAAAGAGCAAAAAGGAAAGCAGTTTATTTAAAATTTTGTTTAACTAGTAATTGAGATTTTTTTTTTTTTTATATCTTTTTTCCGGTTTTTGTTTGGCTTAAAAGCTTCATTTCAATTTAATTGATGTTTTTTATCTTGAAAATGGAAGAAACAAATTTTAGTTTCGAGTAGGCCCCTCTACAACATTTGACCGGCTCTGCATGCAACACATTAATTTGACACCTTGAACAACATTTTACCAAATTGTTGGTTTCAAGTCTCCCAAACATTCATCTTCTTGCTTCCCTTTGGTTTTTCAATAGGAGCATCCATGCCTGCTATTTTCTTGTTGTATTTTTTTGCTTAAAGGATCATTGGAAGTCCACCTGCACAATCGTTCATAATGCACAAGGATATTCAAGCTCTGCAGCTCTGTAAACTTAAAACCAGTTTCAATATTCTTCATACATATCACAGTCTACATTTGCATTGAAATATTCAGTTCAATTCTCACAAGTTTAACGAATCAGATTTCAGAAGCCTAAGTGAAAGCTATTTTCATATCATAAGTCAATGCCTAACCAAATGTAAGAAAGTATGAAACTTACGGGTACTCCAACCTGTTGTGTGCTGATAACCATATTTTTACTATCAAATAAACCTACTGCTATATTCGATCAAGGTAGTATAGTAAGGTGTTAATCTAAGTGGGCAAACAATTAACAATCAGAACATAATCAACTCAACCTAATCCAAGCCAATTATCATTAAGGGATATATTTCAGTGCAAATTAGACTTGGTAAATACATAGCATAAAAACAGAATACAAAAACAGAGCATAAAACAGGGCATAAAATAGGGCACAAAAACATAGCATGGTTCAAAACAGAGGTTTGGTTCAAAAACAGAGCACAAATAGAATCACTTAACAAAGGAAAAAAATGGATTCTTGAGGGTAAGGATCAATGATTAAAGCATCACTATGTGTTCCAGACTTGCTTAGCAACCTATTTAGATGACCTCTAGGCAAGGGATAACATCAATCACATTCATTCTCATACTTTGATTTGTTTTGTTGTGTTTGCAGATTGTGTAAAGATCAAGACACAAGACATTTACAAGTTCCCATGGATTGAAAGTCCATGGTACATCATGGTGAGCAAAGCTCATAGATCATCCACTATCAAGGTCTGACAATTGATCCAAACAACACACACCAAACTCTCTACACACAGAGTGTTTAGCAAACCGAAAATAAGAAGAGAAAACCCCAAGAGATTGAAAACCACTTCCCTACTACACCGTAAAACTTCTCTTCTCTTGCTCTCTACTCTATTTCAAATAAGTCTCATGCATACTTGATGAAAGACCTCTGCTCTGTCTTTATTACAGAGCATATGCCACTACCCACCTCATGCTCTGACTAATCTCCCTCTCTTTAGTCAATACCGAAGACCATCACAATCACCATATGGGCTTGTGTCATATCAAAGGGAAAGGAAGAGTTATTGGACCTAAAACAAAATGAGACCAGCCAAAGGCCCATTTGTTCAAGGCCCACATTATCAGAGGGGACAAGATCGACTAACCACAAATCTCCACCTTGATCGTCGTCTCCAATAAGTTATCCTTTCGCTTTCTCCGTCGCCTTTTCGTGAATCTCCGCGATTCTCCGCAACATTTCGCAAATCTCCGCCTTTGATTACACCACCAAAGACCTTTCATTCATCTTTCAATCTTCAACTACACCGTCAAATATTCAGACTCCTTTGACTGAATACCGCCGAAGAACTAGCTCCACATCCGGAGCTGATTTTCACATCCTAAGGATTCCCATAAACCTCAGCGCTTCATCGAACTTCTGAATCGGCACTGACTTGGTAAGAATATCCGCTGGATTCTCTACTGCATTTACTTTATTCACTTTTACGATTCCTTCTATAACTAGTCTCTGAAAAAACTCATTCGTTTCGCCATATGTTTTGTTCGTTCATGGTACACGATGTTCTTTTCCAGGCATATGGTGCTTTGTGATAGATTTAGGATTCCATTCTTTATGTCTCTTGAAATATCCATACCTAGGATCCTTTTGGCTGATCCTAGGTCCTTCATTTCAAATTCTTGACTCAGCAAACCCTTTAACTTAGATATTTCAGCCATATTCTTAGAAGCCAACAACATGTCATCCACATACAATAGCAGATACATATTGTCATCTCCTATGTAGTTCTTGAAATACACACAACTATCAAATTTACTCTTAGAATACCCTTCAGACCTTATGTACTTATCAAACCTTAGATTCCATTGTCTAGGCGACTGTTTCAATCCGTACAGATGTTTTCTCAATAAACACATATCATCACCCACTAAGAAGCCCTCTAGTTGTTCCATACAGATTATCTCATCCAGACTTCCATGTAAGAAAGTCGTCTTAACATCCATTTGCTCTAACTCCATGTCTAAATTAACTACTAGGGATAACATTCATCTAATGGTTATATGCTTAACCACCAGAGAATATACTTTGTGATAATATATACCTTCAAGTTGTCTATAGCCTTTAGCAATCAACCTTGCTTTGAACCTAGAGTTTTCAACCCCTGGAATTCCTTGCTTTAACTTGAAGACCCACTTACACCCAATCATTCTTTGTGAGTCCATTCTTGGTTTAATCTCCCATATGTGATTCTTGCTTAATGAATCAATTTCCTCTTCACATGCTCTTATCCATTCTTCTCTGTTTTTGCTTCTCATAGCTTCTTGATAGGTTAGTGGTTCATCTTCGTCTATCAATTGTGATGCTTTAAGAGCATATATAGCAACATTTGATTCAATAAACATGCTGGGTTTTCGGATGTTTCTTTTATCTTTGTCTCTATCCAGTATGTAGTCACTCATTGATACTATTTCATCTGCCTCATCTTGTTCTTCATCTGAATCAATTTGAACTACTTCTTGAGTAGCTCCACCTTGCTCTATATTCCTGCTTGAACTACTAGCAAAATCTGATTTATTTTCTTCATAAGGTAGAATAAACGAAACTCTTCTGGGATCTTATAGTCAATATGTTTTGATGGAGTTATGTTCATTATATATACCACTGTTGATGTAACTTCTTCCCAATATGTATATAATAATCCTGTTTCACTTAAGAGACTTCTCACCTTTTCAAGAATAGTTATGTTGAGTCTCTCAGCAACTCCGTTTTGTTGTGGAGTATAGGGACACGTTCTGTGTCTTAGAACACCATGAATCTTGCAATAATCATCAAACTCTTTATTGTAGTATTCCAATCCATTGTCTGTTCTCAACCTTTTCAGTTTTCTTCCACTTTAGTTCTCTGTAAGAACATTCCATTCAACAAATTTCTGATAAGCTTCATCCTTAGTTTTCTAAAAATAGACCGATGCTTTCCTTGTATGATCATCCACAAATGGCATGCAGTATTGACTCTTTGCAAGGCTTAGGGCTACATTAGGTGAACCCCAAAGATCTGAGTGCACATATTCTAAAGGTTCATTAGATATATGTGATCCTCTCTTGAATGATAACATGTGTGACTTTCCTAGGATACAGGGTTCGCAGTCTTGAACTCCTTTGACACTTTTGTATGAATCAATCCCTTTTCACCAGAACTTGCATATTCTTGTTACTAATATGACCAAGTCTATTGTGCCACATATCTATTGAGGTCTTGACTATGGTTGTCACATTGCATTCAGCTACCTCAGCTGCTCCATTTTAGAAATACAAAGTATTCTTATAATTAGCAGTCATCACCACTTTATCTTTCTTGATCACCTTTAGTATGTAGTTCTTAGATTGAAACCAACAGTCTACTGTCTCCAGTTATCCTAGTGAGATTAAATTCCTCCTAGAATTAGGTGTATATGTGACTTGTGACAAGATGAACACTGTACCATCATCATTCACAAATCGTACTTTTCCAATTCCTTTTACCTCACAAAAACTGTCATTACCCATCAACACTCTCCCTCCATCCATTTCCTCCAAGTCAAACATCAACTCTCTTCTGCATGTCATATGATATGAATAACGAGATGTCAATATCCATTGATCTTCAAGATCTTTTCAGTAGCTGCTAACATTTCAGGTTCTAGAAATTCGGCTTTACAGATATGTGCTTCTGCTGTGTCTGTCTTGTTCCTGGTGCTACTTGATTTTCTCTTTGGACAATCCCTTTTGAAATGACCTTATATAACACAAGTCCAACATGCTTCAACTTTTGTCTTTGATTTAGATCTAGGTTTACTAACACTTATTTTGTCCTTAAACTGAAATATTTTCTCATGTCTTCCTCTAAACTGTGTCAACAACCCTTCTGAATATGACTGAAGTTTATAAGCTCCCTTTTCAATTAGCTCCATCTCTATCGAATAGGCATAACTTATGACGTCCTTCTGTGTAATGCTCTCCTTTCCCACACTATACTTTAAAGTGTGAACCAAGTTCTCAAATTTTTTCGGAAGACTATTCATTAGAATGGCTGCCTTATCCTCCTCATCAATATCAACATGTACACTAGACAAGTCGGAGATCAATCTGTTACACATGTCTATATTTTTATCCAAGTTCTTTCTAGGATCCATTTTGAAATTGTAGAACTTTTGCTTAAGGTTGAATCAGTGTGGAAGAGTCTTAACTTGATATTCTGCTTCTAGGGCCATCCACATATCATACGCAGTTCGTTCCTTCTTCACCTTGTGAGACAAACTTGTACAGATCAGGCTCTTAGCTTTTTTATCCTTATCCTTGAACTTTGGATTTGTTTTAGCCTTAGCAAACAACTCCTCTGTGGTCTTCTTAGTGTCTTTTACCTCTTTGGTATCTTTGTCACCTTTTACATCTTTGCCTTTTGTTTCTTCTTTTAGCACATAGTCTTATTCTTCTTCTTCCAGGTAGATGGGTAATAGTGGTGAATCAAGACCCGAAATTTTTAGTTGGGCTAAAACTTTGAACTTCCAGAGAGAGAAGTCCCCTTCACCATTAAACTCCTTAACTTCAAATCTTCCTTGGGTAGGCTCCATAGTTAACCCTTCCAACAACATTATCTCTCTTACAAAACACAGTAAGATCTGAGAATAGAAATACCTTATGAGCTTTGAACCTTGATCTGATATCACTTGTTGTAATCTTTAGCTTTGTGTTTCATATTTCTCTTTGTTATGTTGTTAACTTATGATATGTTTTGTTGTGTTTGCAGATTGTAGAAAGATCAAGACACAAGACATTTACGAGTTCTCATGGATTGGAAGTCCATGGTACATCTCGGTGAGCAAAACTCACAGATCATCCACTATCAAGTTCCGACAATTGATCCAAACGACACACACCAAACTCTCCACACACAAAGTGTTTAGCAAACCGAAAACATGAAGAGAAAACCACAAGAGATTGAAAACCACTTTCCTACTACACCGTAAGACTTCTCCTTTCTTGCTCTCTACTCTATTTCAAATAAGTCTCATGCATACTTAATGAAAGACCTCTGCTCTATCTTTATTACAGAGCATATGCCACTACCCACCTCATGCTTTGATTGGTCTCACTCTCTTTAGTCAATACTGAAGACCATCACAATCATTATATTGGCTTGGGCCATATCAAAGGGAAAGGGAGAGCTATTGGACCTGAAACACAATGAAACCAGCCAAAGGCCCATTTGTTCCAGGCCCACATTATCAGAGGGGACAAGATCGACTAACCACACCAACATTCATCAAAAACACACTAGAAATTAAGTTCCTACGCATACTAGGCACAAATAGAGTTTTAATTAAGGTTAAGGATCTCCCTGGTGACATCTTCAATTCAACCTCTCTGATTCCTTCAACTTTGAGAGCACTAGCATCGCCCAAGTAGACATTGTTACTATCATTCTCATACATCTTTTGAACAATGATTTCTGACTGCATATGTTCTTAGTAGATCCATAGTCCACAATGCATTCCAATTTGTCAGTAATAGCGTGTACTTCAGTCAAAACACCAACGATGTCTTTAGTTAGATGAGCTTTTGTTTCATGATGCTTTTGATGTGGAAGTTTACATTCATGCTTCTTGTGACCCTGTTTTTCACAGTTTTAGCACTTCACCTTCTTTGTAAACTCAACAGATTGTTTCTGAGCATTCATATTATCTTTGGCTTTCATGCCTTTCCACTTCTTGTTTCCATTTCTAAAAGAGCTCTTTACAAAATTAGCGTCAGATTTATGTGAACTTGTTTCAGAGTCTTTACCTTGATACTTTATGTCAGCTTCTTTAATCATTATATCAGAGATTAGCTCATCCAGATCCATCTTTTTTTCATGCTTCAAATTTGAGCGATAGTTACTCCATGAGTCTGGAAGCTTGTCAATTAAAACCAATGCTGCAAGATGATTGTCAGTCGGCATTCCCTCTTCTTGGATCCTTGAACAATTGCCTCATAGTCATGAAGCTGATCCAATACAGGCATATTGTCTTGGATCTTGAAGCAAGTCCAGTGAGATGTGATGTACTATTTCTTTCCTTCATCCTCTCCGCCATATTTCTTCTTAAGGTTCAACCAGATCTCTTTTGCTGAATCATAGTTCACATAGATGTCAAAAAACTTTTCTGAGAGATGCCGAATTATATAACCTCTGCATGTTCTGTTGAGTTTTTCAAATGTTCCATCTCTCTTGTGTTTGACTGCTCGAGTCTGAATAGGATCAAATGAGTCTTTCATTTGTTGTGTTGATTGAATCTGAACAGAATCAGATGTATCCTCTCCTACGATGGTTTCAGCGTCTTCAGAGAGAACATAGTCAGTCGAGTCCAATTTCTTGGAAGAAGAAGAGCAATTCCTATGACTAGCTTCTGTAGTTAAAGATCGTGAGAGGTTGAAGTTTGGATAAGTCTGGTACTACACCATTCTTCCCCATTAGTCTTTTAACCGTTCAAGTGCTTAAGATTGTTGGATCATATCAAAGAGATTCGAAGACTATAAAGAATCTTGAAGAACATATTGCAAGAAAAGTGAAGAATGCTTAAGCAATTGAGCTCTATATGAAGTACAAATCCAAGAGATAATCACTTGGAATATTTACTCTGTATATTTAATTTTGTGTACTCAAAGATTAAGTCATTATCTCAGATTGTACAGAACATAAAAGAAAGAAAGAGATGAAAGAAACAAAGAAGAAGAACACTCAAGAAGAAGATGAGCTTAGCTCACTAAAGAAGAAGATAAATCGAAACTAGATTTCGAGTAGATTCATCTATTTTCTCTTCTCTCTCAATCCCCTAATATGTTTTTCTTTTTGACCTTATCTCTTTCAACAAACTTTATACATATATATTTATATGTATTTGTATTTGCTTCCGTATTAATTAGTTGGATCTGTTGTTTAAGTTTCGATAATTCATGGCCCACAACTAACATATTTTTGCCCATTAAACCACAAATTATTTTGATCAAAACCCAACACATAATCTACTCGCCAAATTTGTGATGATTCCGGATCAGTTTTCTCCTTTATTTTTCCTTTTTATTTCACATTTCAGATTAGAACAACAAAGAAGATAATGGTTAAAGATTTCTTAGGGTTTCCTGCTGTTCTGTATATATATACCAACTTAGGATTTTCTATTTTTCTAATTGGACCAACATGCTGTGCTGAGTCTCACATGTTGGCACTAGATTTTTGACGTTCCACATGTAATTTCAATGCTTTAAAATTGGTTTCTTTTCTTTTTTTGCTCTCTGAGACAAAGAGAACAATTCTCGATCACATCATATGTCTGTAAAGCCAAACGATAATCGTGCCACTAATTATAGTTAGATAATTTTATTTTGGCCAGAAATTAAGTCTGGTAGAGTTAGGCAAAAATTCATTTGAAAATTCAGAAAGCCTAGAATATGCTTTCTACACACTTTCTGTTTGATTGCAGTACGCTTAATAAAATATGGTTGAAGGAAAGGAAGAAACTAAAAGGAAAAACAGAGAACTTGGATGCTTTGGGGAGGAAGTAATGACAATTAAATAAGATAAGATGCACCGACCAAGAATAATATCTTTATTATATTATTATTTTTAACGGTTCTTTGTATATTAGTGACATGTGCGCAAATTTAAATTTTACCAAAATAGCTCATTATCTGATGGATACATTAGAGTGAAAGTAATTATACAAAACTATAATGAGCTATTTTGGTAAAAGTGTTATCCGTATACCTAATTTAATGTAGTTTATAATGTTGGGAGAAATGTAATTTGTCAAATATTTAATTTCTATTTGTGTAGTACTTTACTGGAATTCAAATTTAGGAAACACTAAAAATATTTTGGGTTTAAAGGTTATAAGTTTTGGATTAAGTTTAGTTGATTTAATTGTTGACAAAAAAAAATGTATTCATACCTAACACAAAATGAATATGTTAATAAGATTGCTATATTAGAAGCTTCTTAGCCATTCACAACATGATCAGGTTAGTATATTGTTCTAGTTCTATCATGCATGAGTTATAAATATATCGGTTTGGTAACTTGTAAACAAGATTTTTAAACCCCAAAAAGGGACTTTTTAAGTTCTAAACAAGACCAAACCAAAATTCGAACAAACAATAAAACCCCACAGAATCAGTCACTCTATAAATACATCATTAGAACTCACCTCTCTACATCAAATTACAGAAAACCTTAATTTTTTTCTTTGATCTTAGTTGGTGTTGTTGTTCTGTATTTCATGGGAGGTAATGGTAGCAAGAACTTCTCATGCTTCAGTTTCTTTAAAGGAATGAGGTCTTCTTCTTATATAGTTGAAGCAAATGGATACTCGGACGACGTCGTTTACACAAGGAAGGCATTGACCAGCGAGGAGGACAAGCGTTATTGGGTGGCTGAGCCAGGTATTGACCGTAAAGCTTCTGCTTTCATCTCCAAGTTCCATGCCACTCGTGTCTCTGGGTCCGAACGCTACAATCAATCTCATTATGATCATAGTTACAATGATGATAATCATGGCTATGATGGTAATGAATGAAAGAACACCAAGGAGTGACTTTGACCAGGAAATGATACTTCAAATTTTTAGGAGGCGTTAAACATGAAAGCTCCATAGAATTACGTTCTAAGGTCTTGGTCCTAAGCTACCATCGCCTGGTTTAATTAAATTTTGATGCTCAATGCAACACATATAGTTTTCACATTTCTGTTAATTATCCAAACAGTATAAAAATCTCAACACTTCGATTTAAATATAACATTACCAAATAATGAAAATGTATGATCTGTGTTTTGTAAGTATAAATTCCACATGCAAATTCTAAATTTCATAAAGGTAAAAAATATGAAAAATTGATTGGCTAACCCGAAAACACCAAAAAATCTCTTAAAAGTAGAAAAATTATGAAGCAGAGATATTTGATCAAAGGAGCTTCTTCCTCTCCAAGAATGACTTAAGATGCCATAGTTGCAAACCAGCGACTGATAATGTAACCACCAACGACAATAAACTTAAACCAAACATTTTTGAATTCGTTGACCGGTTTAGCTCCTGCATTTCTCGTTCCCTATCATTGTTCACATTGTCATGTTAATTGAATTCGAGAGATCGTACGAATTCAAACTCACTGTTACATGTTTAATGATATTTTAGACAAATAGGAGATTGATAGTGATAGTTGATAGAATACTCAAAGTGATTTATATTTTTTTTACAATTTCATGGTTAGATTTATACCTTTCTCTGAGCTGAAACATTTCTTCATGTATAGAATCTGTCACGTCTAGTAATTTCCTCACTTCCACCTCAAGCATCTGCGAATAAACATATCATTTTGTAAACTAATATATCATTGCGTTATATATTAGTGCACGACAAAAGTTCATATCTACGAGACTTGTCATGTTTTTTAGGATTGTGGGTTTCCAACTCAAAACCAATTGGCAATGAGTGGATTGGCTCAAATCCCATATATACTAGAGTTAGTTCTACATCTTTAGCGATGTGGGACATTCTCACACTCCCCCTCGAGAAAATGGTCCGTCTAACCATTAGTCTTGACAATTCAATTTCGGGTTAGATTTATCAGGCCTCTTTTTTGGGCCTGATCGGTTCAGGTGGAGTAGTGTAAGTTCAAGCTCTGATACCATGTAGAATTATGGGCTTCCAACTCAAAACCAATTGGCAATAAGTGGATTGGCCCAAGTCCCATATGTACTAGAGTTAATTCTACATCCTTAGCGATGTGGGACATTCTCACAGTTTGTCCGGACTACCTTCTATTTTTTATGGGTTGAAAGAGAAACTTAATCATGTTATTGTTTAGAGCTCATAGCCGTATAGTTCTTACGTTTAGAGATAAATAGTTCTTACGTTGATTTGGCCTCTTTTTGCTATAGTTGTCCAATCTTTAGCTTCAACACCACTTTTCCACTCGAAATCGACAGCAAATTTCACGGGAAGTCTAAAACCTGGAGCCACAAAGCATGTCATGTAATCACCGGTTTCTGCAGCCATAAAATAAAATTTTCCGGTCTCAACATTCTCTGCATGATGAATAGTCTTGCCTTTTGGCGACGTGACCTAATATATTGCATTGTAATGATAGTTTATCAAACGATTACATAAAATATAGAATTGTCCTCAAGTCATAAATTTATATTTCTTACAGTGACAAAAAGTTTGTGAGAAGATGGAAGATGATGAGCTTCGTTAGGATTGACGATAGAATAAGATCCAACACTTATGTAATCAAATTTGATGTCATCAGAGATACATTTTGTGAGAGCTGATTCCATATCTAATCTCATTGATTCTCCTCTTCTCATGATCATTAGCATTATCATCATTTTTATGATCCATCTTGACGTTGGACTCTGAAGAATATTGAATCTTGATTGTAACAAATCCATCTTCAAACAAGAAAAAAGAAAACAACAAGAAAAGTTTTGGAATTTTTTCTTCCTTTTTTGGAGAAAAGGAAAAATAGCATCAAATCCTATTTAGTTTTTGTTTTAGTTTTCATAACTTTTTACATTCTTCCTTGGAACAAGGAACTCATGTGTTGTAAGTTTAGTTTGATAAAAAGTCAAAGGGGCTAGTACTCACACTTGTGGTTAGAAATTACCTAATAAATTAAAAAGTAATATATAACATGAGAAGAAATACCTCATCCACGGATTTTACAATTTTTAAAAATTTATATAACGTCATTATTTTAAATAAAAAATTAGGCTGAATTCCCCCATATGTAAAATGATATTAAAAAAAAATACATATTTTAAGAAAAATACGAGAGTAGAGGTAATTTCGTTTTGTAAATCTGTAAAATCTGGTATTTTACTGTTACAATAACAGAAATGTTGTGTGAGCAAACTTCATCTCAGAAAGCAGATCCAGCGTTCTCGGCCAAAAACAAAGCCTAGGTGAGTTAAAGGAGAGCGAGAACAATGACATAAATAAAAGAAAATATGAAGGACGAACAGTGGTCCGACACCAACGAGTCAGAACCCAATTATTGGAATTTGATCTCTTTGAGATTAGGATCGGACAACTACATATGTGACTATGTTTCTTCTTCAAGTGATTGAAGACTCTCTCTTTGGATCTCTCTCTCTTGATCGTTATCTCACATAACGTAACTCTCTGTTTTTTGTGTTTTGTTTCACGTTTTTTTTTAAAGAACCAGAACTTATGTTTTGTATTAATTGTAAAAGAGTATTTATACAACACACTTAATTATCAAGGATTATTTCTTCTAAAGACATCCCTAAACCTAAAGCCACAAACTTACAAACAAACACAACCATTCGATTGTACCTATTCATACACACCTATTCGATTAAACAAACTAATACATAAATCTTATAGTTTATACGAAACACTAAAGTTGTTTAATGATATACGATGAAGACTTGATCACATTCCAACACTCCTCCTTGATTATGGCTTCATCGTGACTCCTAGTTCTTCTCTTAAAGCTTCAAACCGTGATGTGCCTAGAGATTTGGTTAGAATGTCTGCGATTTGAAACTCTCCTGGACAATACTCAAGTTTGATTATCCCTTCTTGCTCAGCTTCTCTTACAAAGTGATATTTGATGTCGATATGCTTTGTTCGACGATGTTGAACTGGATTCTTTCCTATAGCAATCGCATATTGATTACCACATAGAATACGAGTACCTTTTTCAGTCTTGAATCCGAGTTCATTTACTAAGTGTTGCAGCCATATTGCTTGATTTGCTGCAGAGCAAATTGCAATGTACTCGGCCTTAGCATTTGATTGAGCTACCGTTTTTTGTTTGCTTGAATTCCAACAGCAAGCACCTGATCCTATTGTAAAAACATAGCCGCTTGTGCTCTTCTTGTTTTCAACCGAACCTCCCCAATCACTATCGGAGAACCCTACCAATTATGGATCTTCTACTTGTTTGAATTTAATGTCGTAGTTCAAAGTACCTTTAACGTACCTTAGCACTCGTTTTGCTTCTTGGTAATGTTGCATCATTGGAGCAGACATGTAACGAGATAAATATGAAGTTGCATACATAATGTCTGGTCGTGAAGCACAAAGATATAGAAAACCTCCGATCATGCTTCTATACTTTGTAACATCTTCATGTTTCTCCTTTAAAACTTCTTTTCCTTTGCCATTCAGTGTTAAAGGTGTTGATAACATCTTGCAGTCTTGCATTCCAAATTTCTTTAGAAGCTTCTTGGCATAATTTTCTTGTGATAAGAATAAGCCACTTTCGGTTTGAATTACTTCCATGCAAAGGAAAAAACTTAGGTCATGTTCGTTTGTGTATCTAGCTGTTGCATCCAGACGCAGCTGCTAGATGTTGTTCGTTTGAACACATAATTATGTATCAATTGGATGTAGCATCCAGATGCATCATTCAAATACATCTGAAATTTTTAAAATTTCCAGATGCATTTCAAGAATGCAATCAGATGTAGATGGAGTCTTAAAATTTTTAAAAGACCAAATTACCCTTAGGTCAAATTAAAGACCCAAAGACCAAATTATCCTCATCGCCTCTCATCCTCTCATTACGACTTCGCCGCTAAACTTTCTTTTCTCTCTAGATCTCTGGAGTAAGCGAAGTTTCCTCCTATTCTTCTTCTTCTTCATACTTCGCTTCTCTTTTTTTGGTCATCATCTTCGTCTAGGCTGCTTCAATTCCATCCACTCTTCTTGCAGAGCTCATGAACAGTTCGTTCTCTTTTTGTCTTCGATATTAATTGACGATCGATCTCTGTCGTTGATCTAACTCGTTTTGATTTTCAAGCCTGTAAAAGTTAATAACACTGCGTCTATCTATCTTACAGAAATGAAGATGAAGAGATCAGAAGCGTCGGGCGTAGATTCCTTCTAAGTTTCAAAGAAACTCCAAAAGGAAGTAACATCACCTTCGCATGCTCTCCTTTGGGTCCTTGTGTGTCTTGCAATTCCTCCGAAAAGGTTTCCACTTTCCATTAATTTCCTCTGTAATTGGATTTTAGTTTCAATCGAATTTGCTTAAACTGTTATGTTTTCGATATCAGATCTGTGTTGAATCTGATGGTGATAACGAAGTTAGGATGAATGTTGGGGATCTAGCTTAAATCAATGATTTATCAGCCATATATATTATACAGTGAATTGGATTTGTTGTAGTAGGAATCCCAATTTGTTTGCTTGATTCTAGCTGTTGATTTTTCCTCGTTTTCATTAACGCTTGATTTTGAAGTTGGCAATTAAGTGTTGATTTTGATAATTATGCTTGATAAGCAAAAGTTGAAGTTTTTTTCTGTGTGTCTTGAATGGTGGTTCATATGAATTGTTTTTCTTATCTGTCGCTTACTCTTTATGATTGTTAACAATTCATGTGTCATCATCAAGAAGATACAACAACTCAGTACGGCTTACAGATTCGTCATTTTACGACTTCGCTGCTAATACTTCGAGAAGGGAACCAAAGGTTCGTCATTTTACATCTTCTCTTTGGCTTTTGGCTTCTCTTCATGTTTTTTATTAATTTCATATCAGCCAACAAAATTATTTATAGGTAATTTAAAGAACAAGATTAGATTTAAATGTTGGTTACTTCAACTCGTCAATGTTGGTCTTTATTTTGTGTAATGTTGCTGACCTTGAAACATCAACTTTGAAGGATCGTGGTAATTTTTTTAGATCCGTAAAATTCCATTTAATTTTTGTTAATAATATTTTAGTGTGGAGAGAGGTCGTATGCTAGAGTTATTAGCTGGAGAGTGTGTATTTTGTGCAAGAAAATTAGTGAGTTTGTGTGGTTTTTATGTAACTGTTAATTGCATTAAGCACAATTTGCTTGAGAAATAGAACAGTTGTACTTATCTAAAGCCTAAATATACACAAATGTACATACAGCAAGATTTATGCAATTAAAATTGTTGCTGACATATATTAACTGCCTTGATACTATTACCATCCTACAAATCAACTTTGATTTTTAACCATTCCTGCTATTTGGGATTATTATACATTTTAGAACATTGTTTTGAAAACTCTTACCATCAATTTTAAATATAGCTAAACTCATGAAAGACACTTGGGCACTATACTTATCAATGGGAAATATTATTTTTTGGCATACAAGAAGACTTTAAGTTTCTGTTTATGGTTAAATCCTGTCTTCTTAATAGAGGGTTTTTCTCATGATCTGTTTGCTGAGTTGCTGTATCTTCTTGGTCGTCTTTTACCTCCTCATATTTAATACTGAATGATCTGGAGCAGGGAAAGTCTCGTGCGTTCTTTTCTCCTAAGTGTAACTATGATTAGAACTGATGTTAATTATGGACCTCAAAGTGAAAACTGATGTTAATCGTTTTGTAAAGCTTGATTGCATTACTTATTAGTTTCAGTTTCCTGTTTCAGATTGAATTTGGAAGGAGACAATGACATCCATTCCCGGTAGTGACGTAAGTATCATGTACTCTAACTCAATTATAATGAATGGTTATAATTTTTTCATATTGGCAATGTTATCTGGGAAATAGAATCTTGCATGGAGTGACGAACAAACACATTTGTTTCTTCAACTTCGAATCGAAGAAAAACTAAAGGGAAATGTAAGGAAACAATTAGTGAATGAGGCTGGGAGACATCCATGGAAAAAGTTTGGAAACAAGTATAACACTTGCAAGAAACAGTATGAATCTTTCAAGAAATTGACTCGCAACAGAACTGGACTTGGTTTCGATTCAACAGGGTTCATAGACATGAGTGATGATTGGTGGAACGAGCGATGTAAGGTAAAGGTTTCGACTTTTGCTGCTTTTCTTGCATACCATTGTTGATTAAGTTTGATGCTTGTGGGTTTTAGTTTTGATCAGGTCTGAAAATATACATCAAAATGAAAGTAAATGTAATAACAAAAAAGAGCTTTAAAATCTCTTCTGTCATTCTCGTATTTCTGTTTCCTTGTATTTTTGAGGTAAAAATGCTCATTGTTTCTTTGATTTTTAGAAGAAGGTGGAAATTTAGGAGTTGTTTATTTCTTTCAACAAAAATCGTATTGTACTGATTCCTTCTAGTTAAAGCTTTGTTGGAAAAGTAGGACAACTAATAGACTTTTATGTCTTAAACTTTTCTGTTTATTTATTTAATTAATCTCCATATATTCATATTATATTCTAACTTGAGATGTGTAATGCTATTGGTGGAGTGTCGGCGTGTTCTTCATTTTTCCAAGATTCATTTTTAATGCCAAAATCATAGTATAAAAATGCAGTACTTTTATATTGTTGAGTTGTTAGTTATTAATGTTGACTTTCATAAATGTTTAGTTTCATGTTATTATCGATATTACATTTTTTTATAAAGATGATATAAATTATGTCAATAATATTTGTTTTATATTTATTTTTAGGTTTTTGTTTACAATAATTTTCTTATGTCTCTCTCTCTCTCTCTC
>JAKUCM010001479.1:0-18956 GCA_023374145.1 Lepidium sativum | reverse complement strand
ATGTTATGTAGGTTTTGCTACACGTTTTGTAGGTATTGGTAATGTTTTGTAGGTTTTGGTATGTTATGTAGGTTTTAATTCACGTTATGTAGGTTTTGATATGTTATGTAGGTTTTGCTACACGTTGTATAAGGTTTTGCTATGTTTGTAGGTTTTGATTCATGTTGTGCAAGTTTTAATTCATGTTATGTAGGTTTTCGTATGTTAAGTAGGTTTTGCTACACTTTGTGTAGGTTTTGGTATGTTATGTATGTTTTGTTATATGTTATATAGGTTTTGCTACATGTTATGCAACCTACATAATATACCAAAACCTACATAACGTGAATCAAAACCTACGTTACATACCAGAACCTACATAATGTGAATCAAAACCTACATAACATACTAAAATCTAAACAACGTGAATCAAAACGTACATAATATACCAAAACCTACACAACGTGAATCAAAACCTACATAACGTGTAGCAAAACCTACATAACATGTAGCAAAAACCTACATAACGTGAATCAAAACTTATATAACATACCAAAACCTACATAACATACCAAAACCTACATAATGTGCCAAAACCTACGCAATTTTTTCTCGTTTTATGTGCGACTAACATAGAATTACTCATTAATGGCAGTTTCGTAATATATTTTTTCTTTTCAAACGAAAAGGATAAAACAACTTTATTTGACCTTGAAAAATTAGATTTTGTAATTTCAATCTTTTCGAACTAAAAATGTAATTAACTCATCTTTTTAGAGTAGTTTACTACTTCACCCTATTAGTCAAATGAAATCACTCACAAAACCAAAAAAATTTTGAAGTCTAATTAACTTAATACTTAAGAACAGTTTAACTTCATGCTAAGAACTATTACTTCTTTATGAAGTATTGTTGGGTAAGAGTCTTAATTAAGACCCAAAAAGTTGACTGGAGTTGAAACTCAATAATCTATAAAAGCTTATACTAAAGGATAAATCAGAGGTGAAACTAAGAGTTTTGTTTAATTACGATTCTCGAGCTAATTAAAGATAATGCCTCTTATATATGTATATAGATTACGCCTTACAAGTTGGCATATTTTTGGACTGTAGCTTCTCGAAGTTCCTTGAGCAAGACATGCTCTTTTGGATATACTGATGTTTCCATGATGTACTGTGTGATGAACCAAATAAAACACATCAGAGATCCTCTTTTAACTGAACAAAACCAAAACCTTGCTGATCAACAAAACTTATAATTGAAACTATTGTTACCTGTTTGAGATCAATGCTCTAGAGAATCCTTTGGAAGGTATTTCATTGGCCATGTCTCTCAGTATCGTATTGTGAATTGTGTTAATGAGAGAAGTGAATTTAGTTATAAACTAGAGATGTGGTAGACTTTGGTAAGTATGTGTTGGCTTCTAGTCAAACTAATTGAGTTAGCTAATTTTAAGATCAAGATTATGTACTCGATATTTATCTTATCTACGACTTTTCAAACTTATGTATGAAAGTTCAGTTATTTTAAAATCATACTGATTCGAATATATTCACTTTTATTTCTTTTTGAGACTATAAATGAGTTGAAAGATGATATGGACTATGGAGTAATGCAAATGGGTGGACAACGTGCAATGTACTTTCATTGACTAGGCATATAATAATTTGCGGCTAACAATATTTCTCCTCCAAACTTTCATATAACATCACTTCTACCCAACTTTGATCTTCTTTATGATTCCACGACATTATTATTGTTCAGAATTTAGTTACACCCAAATTAAAAGTTTTAAATCAGTTTACACATCTGGAATCAATTTTGCGGTTTAACATTAACCATTTACACTAAACCATCTAAAACCGATACTAACTAATTAATTAGATGATATCTCATGTTTTGTATGAGATATGTTTTTGTAAAAAATCAATATACTAAATATTTATATATGATATTTTCTTCTTTTTATTTATTTCATGGTTTGATTTATATATGTAAATCTATTAATTTTATGTATTTTATATACTAAATTGAAATCAAATATTGTTTAGGCAAACATGAGTTATGCGTTCATTTTGACATTTAAATTTATATTTAAATATTATAGTACAGAGCAGATGGTGTTCTTGACTGAATCAACAAGTGGAAGAGTCACGTGATTCAAGACCCCCCATTTTTTTTACATTATATTTAAAAATAAAATAACTACAAATGCATATTGATGTTTTATTAATTTGTTATTTTATTTGGTGTTTTGAAAAAAAATTGCGGAATGAATCCTAAATAGAAGAATGACCTACGTTAGATATAATTTCTGCTATTAGAATTATGGGTAAAATTTTAAGATATATATATATATATATATATATATCACACTAAATATTAGGAATTCGTTATGATAAGTTGTTATATTTATTTAAATTATATAATTGAAGAGTAAATGTTAAGTTTAAAGTTAATACTAAATTTTATATTTTATTATGTTGATTATGACTTGATATAAAATCATATGAAAGTGATATAGCATATTGATGATGATAAAATAAAATCACATGAAAGCAATACAACATATTGATAATGATTTGTTGCAAAATTATATGAAGTCCGTATTTCATTAAAAATTTTATTGTTTCATTATTATTTACCTTTAATTTCTATTATATTAAATTTAAAACAAATATTTTGTTGATAATAATAATAGAAAAATGTTTGTTATTGTTATTAGAGATAAAAATATTATATGATTATTATTTTCTAGTAACAAATTTGATATAACAAAGTATGAGACCATCTCCAATGGTTCGCTCTATATTTTCTCTAAAGTTAGAGTTCTCTAAAAATAGAGAAAAGTTTGCTCTAGTAGTTAACTCTATTTTTTATCCTAAATGAATTTATTAATTTTGAAAATATTTTTTTATTTTCAAATCTACATATTTAACCATTTTTATTAAATACTTAATTTTTTTAGTAAAATCATAATTTATTTAATATAAAAGTTTCATTACATCATATAAATAGAAACAAACAATAATTTTAACTGTATAATAATAATAATTTTATAATTTTTACTAAATTTCATAGATCTTAATAATCAAATTAGTTTTAGTAAAATAATTAAAGTTTTGTAGTATGCATATTTAATCATATAATTTTTTGGTATAAAATAATAGTAAACGATAAATTAAAAGATCATTATATAAATACAAAACTATACTCTAAGAAATAGAGGAAGAAATATATTACTCCAAATTTGGAAAAAACTTTTTTTTTTAAACAAAAAGTAGAGCACCATTGAAGACATTTTTGGTCTAAATATAGAGTTTGTAGTAGGATTTAGAATAGCATTGGGAAATATTCTGAGATGTGTGTTAAATATAAATCGTTTGATATAATTTTTCTATTAGGATTAAGAGTAAAATTATAAAATAGATATTGATTAGTAATATTATGTAAATTAAACTAATAATAATAATCAGTTTTAAAATCTTATCAAAAAACAAAAAACTTTATATTAATATTATAAAATATACAAATCTTTTACCATTATGATTTTATTATATATAAAAAAATTTCCAGAAAATTAATTCAAATATGTGATAAAGTCTCCAAACTAATTTTGTGACGAGATTGTATTAAAATATCTAAATTAAGATTTGATCAATTCCTTAATCCAAACAAGAGCATTAAAAATTCTCAAATTGTATATTGGAGTGAGGAAGAACTCCACACCCTACTTTTTTTTCTTTCTATAGTCAACATTCCACCATTATTTTGTTTCATGTCATCTCATCTCTTTGCCTCTTTGGATTCAACATGTTGAAAAAAATCTAACATCATTTAATTCATGTTCATCTTTAATCATTTACAAAAATTAATAAAGGTAAATTATAATCATTGTATTTGAAATGTTTTATGCTTGAAAAAAGCTTCATCTAAGAACATAGAGGTATAGTGCAAGATCAAGGCATAATAGTCTCTCTAATGCTCAAGATGAGTGATTACAAAAGGATTAAGCTTAATTACATGCTCTACCAATCAAAGCTTTGAGAGTCTGCGGGAAAAAACAAAGGAATGCAAGTGAGAGTACTTTGTACTTAAGGTAAGAACACACCATTTATTAAGCTAAACAATACCAACACTCGGGATTAGTGGCCAATGCGAAACTTCTGCCAAATTACATTTAATTCAGATAAGATTCTGTCGCAGGTCGAAATTTCTCTGAAGAAGCTGACCAAAGAAGACTTCAAGACAGGCACAAGCCGAAGACTCAACCAATGAATTTTCTGAAATGTATGTGTTGTGTAGTCTGGTACACTTCCTCTTTTAATGGGTTTTGGATGTGCTATGAATCTAGTAATATTTATTTAAAATCAGTTTTTCTAGGATTTTATAATCTCAAAACGTATGATTCAAATAAATTTTGTGTTTTTTCTTCTTCTTTGATTTTGTTGGATTATATGGTAGCAAATATTAAATTTATTGAATAACTACTTTTTTCTATCATCCAAACAAATTAAAAGTTAAAAAATATTTTTTTTTGTTTTCAGTATATATATTATATATATTTTTATCAATATATATTGTTTTTTTCTTTAATAACGGCAAACTAAAATAAGAACCCAATCACAATAAAATAGTACTTCACCAATCATAACACTACAAGAAATATGGTCCAAAACCGACCACGATACTGACCGCAAAGACGTTGTCGGAAATTTCCGACAACTCCAATACTATAATTGACCGAAATTAAAAAAATGAAAAAGGAGGTCAGAAACGGTGGGAAGTTTCCGACCACTACCGACCACCAGCGGGTTTCCCACAGTTAATGACCGAAACACTACTAGTATTGAGGTCGAAGACCGACCACATTACCGATCGTAGAGACGATGTCGGTAATTTCCGACAACTCCACAATCACAATTGACCGGAGTTTTAAAAATTAAAAAGGAGGTCAAAAACGGTGGGATATTTCCTACCACTTGCCGGTTCCCACCGTTTTTGACCGTAAACCGGTGAAAAATAAGCACGTTACGCACATGTATATGTCTTTGTCACGGAAAAGCAAGTAGGTGAGGTGTATAATTAGGTGTACCCGGTCAATAGCCGTCGGAAATGTGCACTATATATGATCGGCAAAACCTTCTTTCATTTTCACCATCTTCACTTAAAACACAAAAAAAAACATAATGGCAAATATACGGTTTCGTGCATGGATGGATCAAGAAAGAAATGATCCAGAAACAGGATAACTTACGTACGAGTACGGCGGAAGGACTAAAACAATTTATGGAATTCGCCGGAAATCAAAGGCTGACGCTAGAAACCGGTAAGATGTATTGCCCTTGTACAAAATGTCGTAATATGAGATTTATTACTGTGAAACAAGTATGGGTTCATCTATATAGTAGAGGTTTTATTCATAGCTATAAAGTATGGTACTGTCATGGGGAGGTCGCATCTATGGTTAACTTTGCTAGTACAAGTGAACATAATGATGTTGGTTTAGGGGTGGAATCAAATGTTAATGAAATAGTTGAACCAATGGGTAATGTGGGTAGTAGTCGTGGACATAACGAAAGTTGTTTGGGTGGTAGAGGAACTGTAGAAGTGGAGAACAATTGTGGGTTATTTCAAATGGTGAACGATTCATTTAGAGAGAATATTCCAACATTCGAGGAGGGAAGGAATAGAGGTGAAGAACCTAACTTTGAAGCCCAAAGATTCTATGATATGTTGGAGGCAGCGAAGAAGCCATTATATAGTGGTTGTGACGACAACGTATCTCCGTTATCAACTGCAACTGACTTGATGAATATCAAGATAGATTACAATTTAGCGGAGACATGCGTAGATGCGATAGCTAGTTTATTTAGGAGTAGTCTCCCATAAGATTATATTGCTCCTGGTTCTTACACCGAGGTACAAAAATTGGTTGCAGGCCTTGGATTGCCATATGAAATGATAGATGTTTGTATAGATAATTGTATGATTTATTGGAGGGCGGATTCAGATGCACTGCAATGTCGTTACTGTCGTAAACCTTGGTATGTAGGAAATAGTGGTAGAGGACGGGTCCCATACAAGCGAATGTGGTATTTACCTCTAGCAGATAGGTTGAAGAGGTTATATCAGTCAGAACGTACAACAGCTGCAATGAGATGGCATGGGGAGCATAATTCACATGGGGAGATCGCACACCCATCGGATGCTAAGGCGTGGAAAAATTTCAATCTAAATATCCCGATTTTGCCGGGGAAATTAGGAATGTATATCTCGGGTTAAGTACAGATGAGTTTAGTCCGTTTGGGAAACACGGTAGGCAATATTCAGTATGGCCAGTCATTGTTACACCCTATAATTTACCACCATCGCTGTGTATGAAGTCAGAGTTCTTATTTTTAATAGTCCTTGTTCCTGGACCAGAGCATCCACGAAGATCACTTGATATATTTTTACAGCCACTCATTTACGAGCTTAATCAGTTGTGGGACTCTGGGGTAGATGCATATGATATGTCATGTGGGATAAATTTTAAGATGAAAGCAGTTCTTATGTGAACTATTAGTGATTACCCTGCTTATGGAATGTTATCTGGCTGGACAACACATGGGAGACTTTCATGTCCGTGGTGTCAAGATAACATGGAAGCGTTCCAATTGAAAAATGGGAGAAAGACATCTTGGTTCGACTGTCATCGGCGATTTCTTCACAAAGAACATCCATATCGGAAAAGCACGACACTATTTACACGAAACCGGAAAGTAATGTATGGTCCACCGCCGGAACCAGATGGACAAGCGATCTTAAACCAACTAAGAGATTTTGGTGCTGAGCAAACTGTTGATTATGGTGGAAATGGTCATTCTCCGGTAGATGGCGTAGGGGAGTATCAAAATTTCTTTGAGAATATAATAAATACGGTCATGAACGTGTCAGGGAAAACGAAAGACAATATGAAATCTAGACTAGACTTACCCGAAATTTGAGATAGAAAATCACTTCATATACGCGGGAACAATAAAGTTGGCCCAATTCCTATATTCAGATTGGATGCCAGTAAAAAGGTATGACACATTTCTAGAGTATAATAATAATAACTATATAATTAATTTCTCAAAGTAGACGTAAGTTGTTGCGATATAGGAAATATTCTTCGATTGGATAAAACACGATGTGAAATTTTTTGATGGATACGCATCACATTTGAGCAATTGTGTTGATAGTTCAGAAGGAAAATTTTTCGGGATGAAAAGTCATGATTGTCATGTGGTCATGCAACGTCTTTTCCCTTTTGCATTCAGCTATCTATTACCAAGGAATGTACACGCATCGATAGCAGGTATAGATGTGAAACCTTATAACAACATGAAAGTTGTTGTTAATAACATAACATGTAAATTATTTTTCTTACAAATTCAGGTATAGGGGCTTTTTTTCGCGACCTTTGTGCGCGGACCCTGACTACAGAAGGAATAAAGCGTTTGCATGAAAAAATTCATGTTATTTTGTGTAATCTAGAAAAGATATTTCCACCATCGTTTTTCGATGTTATGGAACATCTTCCGGTCCATCTCCCTAGAGAAGCTGGTAATTATAATGCAGAAAATCTTTATGCCTATTAATAGATTGTATAAATTTTTTTTGACTCTATTTGTTTTGGTGTAGAGCTGGGAGGGCCAGTTCAGTATCGATGGATGTATCCATTTGAACGATACATGTTCAAACTAAAGAAAAAAGTTAAGAACCTTAGCAGAGTGGAGGGTTCAATTGTTGCACAAAGCATCAACGAAGAAATGTCAAACTTCTCCTCAATGTACTTTCATCCTATAGTGCAAACAAAGAGCCGAAAACCACCTCGCCATGACGATGGTGGTGAACGCCCAACATATCCAGCATTCGTTCCTGATATATTTCGGCAAATAGGTCGATTAAGTGGGAAAGCAAAAAAAAGAAAACTAACTACTACAGAGGTGAAACTTTCGCATCTATATATTGCAAATAACTGCAACGAGATTGACGACCTAGAACGGTGAGTTATGTTTTTGACCAACTGATATATGGTTCATCATATCTGCAATGTGCACAAAATGATCACTGATATGGTATTTATGTTCGTGATAGTGTATACATGGCACAAATAAGAGGTGCTTATCCTCACGACTCCGAAGAAGATATGTGAGAAAAGATGACGAGTTCACAGAATTGTTACAATTTTTTGTAAGTTGTTTTAAATTATTATTTGTTTCGACCAGATTGTCAGTACTCTTACTATTATAAGTGACGAAATTATGTTAATTATAGGTTTTGAACGTTCCGCCTATAGAGCAATCATTTCCAATATGGTTACAAGAGTTCGTGATGGGTCCTTTATCAGTCGCTAATTCGTATCCAATGTACTGTACTCGCGGTTACGCGTTCAAAATTCTTAGAGAAGCCATGAGAAGACCCACTTCTGATAACGGTGTTTCGTCGACGTCAGGGGATACAATATACTACGGTGTGTTACGGGAGATTTTGGAAGTTCGATATCCTGGACTGCTGGACTTGAAGTGTATTGTTTTTTACTGCGACTGGTACGATCATACAGTTGGTACTGGTGTTATTGTAGATGAGTTTGGTGTCATGTCTATTAACACAAGAAGAAAGCTACAAAAGTTCGAACCTTTTGTGCTCACATCACAGGAAGACCAAGTTTGCTATATCCAATACCCACAGAACACAAATAGAAAAAACGGGTGGATAACCGTCACATCCATACCCCCAAGAGGAAGGCTCAACGGGGTTTTCAAAAATGAACGAATGCAGCAAAGTACATCATGGACAATTGGACATTAGAGATTACACTCGGTATTGAACTATGTGTCTATATGACCCACCATGAAGATGCTACTGTCCACGATAATTCAGACGAAAAAATTGGAGAGTTATGTACCATTAAGATGACCCACCATGAAGATGTTACTGTCTAGGTCAGATGACAGCGGATCTGATATTGAGTAATTAAATATATTTGGTCACTCATAATTCCAAAATGTTATGTAGCATTAAAATGTTTTGCAATAAAATATCATTCCGGTCGTGATGAAATCATATTACGTATACATAATGCGACCATTGATAATTTGAATAAAAAAAATAAAAAATAGTGGTCGGAAATGGAAGGAAATAACCGACCACTACTGACCGAATAAGGAGGGAAGATTAAACGGGAACCGTTCGTGAATCAGGTTGTGTAATTTACGTAACCCACCACTACTGACCGATTAAATTTAAAAAAATAAAAAAAAGAAGTGGTCGGAAGTTGTAAGAAAGTACCGACCGTAACCGACCGGTTTAAGAGGGAAGAGGAAGCGTTATCGACACGCTGAAAACACGTGTTGATTATTTTTAATAAACCGACCGTAACCGACCGGTTCCGATCGGTACACCTTTAAGACCACCATCGACGTCTTCTCCACTTCATCTTCTCCAAGAAATCGTGTCTTCTTCTGCGCAGGCGACTCCGACGGCGAGGCATCCCGGTGGCCGGCGATTGACGGCGAAGGTCCCTCAACCCCACCCATCTCTTTTCCTATATAAGTAGATCGCTCAATCCCTCTCAATTTCACCTACATTTCAATTTAGTGAATCTGGTAGTTTAGCCTTAGTTGATGCATACATTTCGATTTTCAATCACAGTCTCGTTTACAGTATGTCTTTAATTTGCCAATAGACTAGTTAGCTTGTCATGATCTTTGATTTAGTTGATTTTGAGAATTTTGAAAAAAAAATTTGAAGAGTAAGGTTGATGTTCTTGGTGTTTATGTTTTGCTTTGTAATTCTTTGGATCAATTGATTATGTTTTCCGGTGGTGAGCCATTATTGCGGTGGTTTGGCGGATTTGTGCTAAATTTTTATAACCAAATTGTAATTTTTTTATAAATCTCGGGTCGAGGTCCTACGAGGTACCCACTACTCGGAGTACCCTCCCAAAAGGAAAAAGATGTGTTTGTCAGGTTCGGTTCTTCTTAGTTGGATTGGGCGGGTTCGACCAATAGTAATTTATTTAAAAATCTATCATAATTTTTAAAAAATAAATCGTATTTTTTTTTAACGCAATTGTTATTTTTTATGAAACATACCTAATTTTTTTAAAATATATCGTAATTATTTATAAACCAGTATTAATTATCTTTAAATTAATCGTATTTTTTCTAAATCTATCGTAATTTTAAATAAGACACTAGTAATTATTTTTAATTGAATCATAAATTTTAATTAAGCATTCATAATTTGTGTCTAATTCAATTCTAATTTTTGACAAGTTTACTACACTTTTACTATTTTTCATAGGAGAAAACACAACATTTTAATAAAAATTTGCATGCACTACTATTTTGTGTTGTTTTGTTATTCCTATCGTCTTCTGCAGGGCTAGCTATAGTGATTTCCAGCGCCTGAGACAGTCTGCCCATGGCATCGACTCCGATCAGACTCAGAGTCCCACCCCCAGCCCGCGATCAGTTCCGGAATCACAACCTCTGGGCACAGTCGCGACTCTAACTATCGAGCAACTTCTTACTGCAGAAGGTCGTGGTCACCTACCAAAGCTCGATCCAACATCCGGAGGTCCTTGGTAAGTTTTTAATTAACTTTCATATTTAATTCCATTTCTTTTTACAATAGCCAAATGTTTTATATTTTTTGTAGGTTTCGGTACGACAAGGGGATTATAAAATCAATTTTGCGGATGATCCATCATCAGCTTCCCTTTGCGTATCCTAAATACAAGGATTTCCTGCAAGCATTGAAGGAGAGTTGGTTCAAACAGTTCACGGTAATGTATATTTACCTTCTCTTGCATTTAAAATTTTTAAATTATATTAATGCTTTTTAATTAGTGATATTATTGTTTTTTAGCAAGACTACAATTGGGAAGTTGTGTTGACTCCCCGTGTCCAAGAGGAGTTTGAAAAGCAGTGTAGCACCTCGTACAAGAACAACATACACGAGTGAAAGAAGTTTTGGAAAGGCGGAAAAGGCGAGGTTCCTATACATTGCAATCCAGAATGCTTTAGAGAGTTCATCGTGTACTGGGAGCGCGAGGAAACCTAAAAGGTGGCGACTAGAAACACTACCAATCAGAGGAGCGCTCGTGGAGGATTTGGCATCGCTACCCACAACAAAGGTGCTCAGATTTATGAGCAACGATCCCGCATTCTGGTACGTCTATTGTTATTTCATTTTTTTAATACTTACAACCTTTATTTATTTTTACTAATATTTATACTAAAATTTTTACTAAGGCTTCACAACTTGGCGAAGAACCTGATTTGTTCTTACTCATGGAGGATACCCACACTAACAAGAAGACAAATGTGGTGGAGGACAAGAAGGTCCTCGACGTCCTCGTGAAAGTCATGCGAAAGCGGGACGACATCCTCACCCAGCGCAGTCAAGCAGGTGAAGGAACCTCTTCTCAATTATCCCGAGAAGAAATTTACCAACTTGTTATTGAGGTATTTTAAATATTTAATAAAATTTCATATTTTAATTCTTTTTACTTCGTAATCAAATTTTGTTTTTTCAGTCCACTCCTCGTACTAAGGGTCGTCCCTTCGGCCTTGGGAACTTGGGTACCTCTGACGGCTTCTCTAACGGTGTCCCGCAAAGCCATTATCACAGCAAGAACGGGAAGAGCTGACTCAGCTACGAGAAAAGCAGGAAGTCATGGAGCCTCAGCTTGTGGAAAACAATGCTAGACTCCAGGACTTTGAGAGGATGCAGAAGGTACAAATGGTCGAACTAGCAAAATTCCAAACTATTTTCCAGAGTTTCTCGGCCCTGGGGAATTCTCTTTCAGATTCTTCTACAGGGAACTAGTTTGACATTATAAAAACAATCGTGTAGATATTTCGTTTCTCGTACTAACATTTCCGGATTTTGTAAATATTTTTTTAATTCTTACTACATTTCTAAGTTTATAATTTCGGATTTAATATTAAATTTTTAAAATTAAAAATTTATAGTAAAACGTTACTAAAAACGCGGGAAAAAATAACATTGGTAGTATGTCGGTAGTGGTCGGTAATAACCGACATCTACCGACTACGCTCGTGTCCGACCGTTATCGACAGCTCTTCAGAGTGGTCGGAAGTGGTTGGTTCCGACCAACGGCTACAGACGGGATGTACCGACCAAACCCTTCCGCCACAAACCGACCTTTACTGACGAAGATTTTGTAGTAGGAAATTACCGACTTCTTTCGACCGTCCTTTCCGACTATAACCGACCACGACGAACCGACCACTATTGACAGGTTTCTTGTAGTGGGAAATTATTGACTGTTTTTGACACAATTTTGCTTTTCGACCATCTCGAACCTACAACTCCTATGCTGTCAATAGTGGTCGGAAATAGCCTTTTTCCTACCACTATTGACAGGTTCTACCGTCAGATTGGCCTTCCCATTCTTGTAGTGTAAGGTGGTTCTCCGGTCCTCCTAGCCAGAAAATCCGCATTATGATTGATCGACCTCGGGATAATCGACAGGGAAAAAACCAAGAAGAGAGTAGATAACCGCTCGAACGCCTCTTGGTAAGGTTGGAATGCAGGCCACTCCTCCGGCTGATCTAGTATCCGTACCACCGTCTCGCAATCTGTTGACATCTCTACTTCCGAGACATGGAGAGCCACCAAAGATTCCATCGCCCAAATCACCGCATCCACCTCCGTATGTGTGGCTGAAAGACTCCTTGGTATGCCCTTGGCCCCCTTTTGCTCGCCATCCACTGCATCTGCAAAGCAATACCAACCTAAATAGTGTAGCGGTCAGTATCCTTCCAGGACACATCCACAAAGCATTGAAATCATGTGAACTGCATATTAGCTGTGGTGGGGAAAGCTAATTGGGCTCTTGTGACAGAGGAACCCGAATAACTCGATCCTTTGACACTCGACATTTCTACACATGCCAACGACCATTCGTTATGGTCGTCTACTGCGATACTCAAGACCTTTTGAGGGGTCATATCCTTACCAGTGAAGCAGAAAGCATTTTGTACTTTCCAAATCTGCCATAAAATCCATGGAAAAACCCTCCATTCCACCTTCTCCATCATGCGAAATAAATAGTCTAAATTATACCAGATAGACGCCCCCAGGAAAACAGTTGGTGCCGAGGGTATACTCGACAGTGCCAACACCTGCAAAGTTGGTGGACATTAAAACAGAACATGATTAATGGACTCATGCTCTGCGTCACATCGTGAGCACCTAATATCACAATTGATCCCTCTCTGTGCCATATTCTTACTTACTGCTATACATCCTGACAAAGCTTGTCAATTAACCATTCCATGCATAAAATAAAAATATACGGAAATAATGGATCTCCTTGTCTGAGTCCCCTTTTAGGAATAATGTGTCCCCTAGGTACTCCATTAATAACCACTGAATATTCCACAGACATTAAACACCACATAATACACTTCACCCATTGTTCACAAAATCCCATCTTACAGAGCAGAGCTTTTACAAAATTCCATTCAATTCTGTCATAAGCTTTACTCATGTCCCTTTTAATAGTCATATATTTCCCTTTAACAGAGTTATTTGTCTGTAATGCATGAAACATTTCTTGGGCAATCAGAATATTATCTGATATTAACCTTCCAGGTATAAAAGTCGACTGAGTCTCAGAAATCAATTTTGGTAACATCCTTTTAATCCGTAGACACATAACTTTAGATATTAATTTATATCCAATGTTACATAAACTAATTGGTCTAAATTCCATCATTTTTGTTGGACGCGCTATCTTCGGGATGAGGCATATATTAGTTTTGTTCAAATTGCGCTCAAAACCTCCCTGTATTAAGAAATTATTAACCAAAGACAACAAATCTAACTTCACCGTTTCCCAAGAGTACTGGAAAAACAGAGCAGTCATACCATATGGTCCTGCTGCTTTCCCGGGATCCATCATGAATAATGCATTTTTTACCTCTTCCTTAGTAGCCAACCTTATCAACCATCGATTGTCATCATCCGAGACACGTCTCTCAATAACCTCACAATTAATCCTTGCTCCTCCAGAACTATCAAATAACTCCCTAAAATACCGCGATGCCTCCCCAAATAGATCCTCCTTTTTTGTCACCCACACATCATTATAATCAAGGAGACCTACAATCTTATTCCTAGCTCGTCTTTGCTTGGTCTGAGCATGGAAAAACTTAGTATTTTCATCCCCTTCTTTAAGCCATCAATTTCTATTTTTTTGTTTCCAGTAAGCCTCTTCCTCTACGTAGGCCTTTTTCAAATTTATTGTAGTCTCTAAAATTTTCCTTGGATCATCTACCGCGGAATTCTTACTATCTCTTAAAATTTGCCTTAATATCCCTATGTGCTGACGTCCTGATTCAATATTTTTACTTCTTCAATGAGAGATCTCCCGACGACAGCCTATTATTTTCCTCGTAAAAGACACAGGATTACGACCCGAAAGTTCCTGCCAACTCTTTTCAATTATCTCTTTGAAACCAGCCTTACCGATCCACCGCTTATCAATGATGAACTGCTTATTTTGTCTATTTGTCTGGTCTTTGAATCGACCAATTATAGGCCGGTGATCCGACCCTATCATATCCAAATATTCCACCTCCGATAGAGGAAACAACTCATGCCAATCACCATACCCAAAAGCTTTATCCAAAATACAACGTACAATGCCATTTTGTCGAACTCCGCGCTAAGACAAAACATTACCAATTTTTGAAAAGTCCACCAAACCACAATCCCTGAATATTTGATTAAAACTTAGAAATAATGATGCACTTTGTACCACTCCCCCTTGCTTCTCATGATTCCTTGACAGTTCATTAAAATCTCCAATAATCATCCAGGGTGACAACCTATTTATACCCTTTCTAGTTAATCTTTCCCAGACACAATCTCGATTCCTTTGTACCGGATCACCATACAAAAAAGTCATGTGTGTATTCTGCCCATCGATTTGCACTGAAATATCGATCATATTTTCATCTTTATATAAAATATCAACGTCAAAATGATCCGAATAAAATAGTGCCAGACATCCACTATCTCCACTTGATTAAGCTCCTTAAGTTTTCGTCCACAAACTACTCGGTCCGTAGTTTCTTTAATTTTGAACACCAAATACACAATTGGGCCCAGTTGCACCCCGATCTCATTATACTCCCATATGATTTTTGAGAAAGGCCCAACATATAACCCAACAATAGCTGTCCACTTACCCAAGAAAAATAAGTTATCTTTTATGGAGCCCAAATTTAAGTAATTGGGCTTTGGCCGTAATTTGCATACATCCATAATTAACCAAGAGTGCAATAGGTAAGAATAGATGTCGCCCTATTATTCTAAAACTGATACCTTTAAACAAACTTGCAATCCGACCAAGATTTCTTATTAAGCACCTACATCCCAAAGTGTAGGCAAAAGAACATAAAAAACTACACATCATAAAATTAGATTTTCTTTGAATCCATTTCAGATTCCTTTGTCTTCACCCCTTTTGACTTATTCAGCCTTGGAGTCTTCCTTGGTGACATGGTCCCCCATTAGTGCCATTTTCTTTGTGCTCACTCTCCTTAAAGGTGTTATGGCCTTAGACGAAGTCTTTCCCACCCCAACTGAAGGCTTAACTACTAGAGCTGCCTTCCCATCTTGTATTTTTGCCACAAACGCATTATGAATCTGCGTTTCTTCAGCCACTGTTAGCACCTTCCTAGTAGATAGTGTGTCCTCGGAGGCTATTTCAATCAAACCAGGCTCCTATTGCTGCTCCAACTCAGCATTCTCAAGGGCTGCCTTAATTCTTTCTCTACTTATCCACTGCATATTCTCCAGATCATGTCTTGATTCAGAAGATCGTGGCAAAAGGTCCACACAAACAGCATCATCACCTATATCCTCGCCTATATTTTCCGCCATATTTGTGTCCTCCTCCATTGTCGGATCCACAAGACCAACTAAAGCCTCTGTGTTAACCCCTTTTTCACTAATTTCATTCTGAAACCGCTGAACCATAGCATCATCAGGATCATCTTATTCGTCAACATCCTCCATTGAATCCACTAAAGGTTGTTTATCTTCATGAGCCTCAATCACCTCCGTTCCTCTCTGAGTATCCGCCATAGCCGGGAAGAGAGGTCTGCGCACTTTCTTCGCATATGGATTCACAGTTCCCACCTCTACCACATTGCCCTGAAACTTGTACAAAGCCGAATGGTCAACAAAAACTCCAATCAGACCACAGAGAGACAGAAATAATGTTAATACCTTCTCTGTGTCAACTACATTTGACGGGACTGAAACAAAGCCTCTGCCTTGTTTATTTCTTTCTTTCCAATCTTTTCCTATTCCCTTATTGGCGGCTAAAATAGCACCTTTATAGGACCTATTTTTGTCTCTTGTGACTTGTTTTCTAGAATTTTCCCCAAGAGAGACTCGACTATCCAATTTTACCTTGTAACAATTTGAATCATCATGTGTCATTTGATAACAATGCCTACAAAAACCTTCCAATCGATATTCGAACATGACTTTCGATTCACACCCTTCTTCAAACTCCAAAACTGAAGAGAAAAGTAATGGCTTTGAACAAGGGATTTCAATAAGTACTTGACCCTTAGAAACCTCAATTCTTATAACCAAACCCAACGTACTTGCTACTAACCGATAAACTTCCTCTACCCTATACTCAAATGGGATTCCGGTTATTCGAATCCAAAGCCTAATGAAGTTTGGATGATCCGCATATGCCAATGGCTTCCACCGAGCATATGAGACCATCCAACCATCAAAGTTAATTGATCCATTGTCTAAAACACTAACCAAATCCGATTCATTTTGAAATTCAAACTGGAATCTACCATCACCTAAATTAAGACCCCGGACCTTACCCACCAAATTCCAGAATTGTGGCATCCTAAAGATAAATGTATCTACATTCTGCAATAAAGGATTTAAACACCTACCCATTATGACTTTCGAAACTCCAGCCAAAAGAGCCGAATTATCGATTTTTTGGATCCTAATCTTAAGTAAATGTGGTGGTGATTTGGTAGCCATCACCTTCTTACTCAATTCTACTTGCGACATCCTCACCACTGGTTTTAAAATTTCAGAAATTTTTTTTAAGTTGCTACTCTTTAGAAAAGAAATCGTAATTAGAAACGCTTCCCTATTCCTCCTTAAATAAACCTGACCAACAACTCGCATACTATTATTTCTCCCCCAAAAAAGCCTCCTTTTTAGCCTGTTTTGTAGGAATACTAACAAAACGATCCCAAGACTAGCATTCTGAATTTTGAAACTTAAATTTTCAGATTTTAGCATAAGAAAATGATTAATTGTAACAGACCTAAACACATCCTTATCCTCATCCTCGATATCCGAATTCCTTAGTACCATTTTTATGCCATTGAAACTTATTAAAACCAGAAACTCCATCATTTGTTGAACCAGAAAATAGACAATTAATATAACTGACCTGGGACTAACGTTTCCCATTGTTCTTTCTCCGTTAGCCATAGCTTCCATGGAGCCACCCCAACCCTCAATGACATTAAAGGTATGAGACCAAATGTTAGCCAATTGCCCAATTAGAAGACATATCCGACACCCTCTAATTATCCATATACATCTTAGACTAATACACCCCTTGATGAAAGTAACATTCGTTAATTGGCCTATATTTGGCAGTATGATCATTTTCAGATATCGTAAACTACCATTAAGACACAACTTAACTCTAATGCATTCCCCGTAATCCCCATTTGCGATGAGAACCATCTCTGAGAACTGGAATCCCCACTACTAACCAACCAATTAAGAACAAAAACTAGCATATTCTTATTAAATCGGACCAACTCCTTGTAAACCACAGACTCTATATTCCCAGAAAGACACAAACCATCCTTCGTGGGAACATGAATCCAAAACTTCACTATACTCCCCTCAAGCCTCCCCGAATATCCAATCGGATACTTGGACTGACTTTCTCTCCAAATCCCAATTAACAATGAAAAATTGCGGATCATATCCGAATTCCCGTGTCTGAAATTAATGTTATCAGACTCTAGGACTCTGATCCCCAACCATTTGAGATAATTGTATGTACGAGAAACAAAATCCTCGACACATCCTACTCTATTAACCAAATATCCTATTCCACTCAAATAACTTTTCATAGAATTAGACTTGAAAACTTTACCTCATAGACCATTTGATTTAGCTCAACTAGTAATGTAGATCCGAGATCTGAAATCATTTAACTCGGAGTTTGCATATGTTTAGAGAAGAATCCACCGATACTCCGGGAAACTCTCTCAGGCTAGAAGAGAGAACCCTCGCAAATCCCTAAAACCTGAACCACAATCCCCTTTACTATGTCTCCAGAAAAACCCCTCTCTAACCCTAAGAACTCACCGATGGGCCCAACACCTGGTCCACCTAAACACCCCTTATCGCTGTTTCTTTCCTTATCCTTACTCGCCGCGCCCCAAACTCGATCTGCATGAACTGCTTCCACCACCGCTAGGGTTTCTTCAAATTGACTCCTATCACCACGGATATGCCCCTCAAATGAGAAACTGAGACCGTCATGTGATGTCTACCACCAAAGCCTCCCCAAAACCACCAGAAAATGATTTCGTTGATCTCGAGCAAAATGCCAAGAATCGCCTTAGAGCTCGCCTTTGCTTCACTTTCTCCAATATATATCTATACTAATAAAAGCAAGGTCTTGAGACCTCTTAAGTTATCCAACTCATCTTTCTCAAACTCCTATCTTCTTGCCATATTACTCATATCTTCTTGCCACATCAACTTATATATAATACTACTTAGGTTTGATGTTCTAGCAAATTAATTTTTTTAAAGGATTGGTAGACGTAGTATCGGTTACTATAATATTGATATTCAAAGGTTTTACATCAAATTAAGTTATA
>JAKUCM010001478.1:0-13348 GCA_023374145.1 Lepidium sativum | reverse complement strand
GAGAGAGAGAGAGACGTAGACTCTCCAGTTATCACAAAATCTAAATTAATTAAACACTCCAAAGTGGCCGGAAGATGTATAATATCTGCCATACTAGCAAAACACCTTCTTCCATAAGTCACGAAAAAGATAAGAAAATCGATAGCCCACTCCACCCAACATAAACAATTGAAGCTTGCAGACATAAGTCAGCAATATTAGACGTTACAGCTCCCTTATAAATCACTGAGTCCAACAAACTCAAAATCATGTTCACTAGCAGAACAATGTGCAAATATGCGTTTTTACTCCTCCAACTAAAAACAGTGTGAGAGAAAGAACTTATGTTATATGAAAAGAAAGATAAATTCATACCTCCCGCAGAAGCTCAGGGGGAAAACCAGTGGCTTCGAAAGACATTAGAGGTGGTGGTACTTGGCCTCCCTAGCAAAAATGAAAATTGAATCTCAGAGTCAGTAGGATAGAGAGACTTATTAAGTTATGATAAGTACAAGAAGAGATATGCAAAGAAAATTTATAATTAATTGTCACCAGTATCCGAGTACATGAAAGAGGAGGCAAATGCAAACACAATTTCTATAACAAACAAACCACCGAACTAGGCATTCAACGATTTCAGTGTGCCACTTTGGAGAAGAAGTGAACAGATAGAACCCAGAAAGATTCGTAGATACTCACACTGACAGTAATTTCATGGCGGCGGCAGTAGGCCTCTGGAGACAATTTATTTTCTGCAGTCGAAGGAGGAGGCCCTCTGGCAGATGATCCCCCATTAGCAGCATTCCCTGGTCCAGTCTGACCCAACTGACGATAACAGTATGATCAATGTGGCAAGTAAATTGAACTGGTGGTTATGAAAAGTACGAGAATAGCAACAAGCACAATATGCACTAGTATAAGTGTTCGATAAGCAGACATAGGTTATTACCTCACTAACCCTTGATCCAGAATCAGTCTTAGGGCCATCAATGCCATCACTGCACCTAGTATACTTATCTTCTTCCTTTACACGGCTCAATCCAGAAGAAGATTGCTGAGTCTGAACCGAAGAAGAGCTAACAGGAAGAGCAGGAAGCTTGGGAGGAATGGAAGAAGTTGGTCTCTCGTACTGGGTAACATTGGTCTCTGGATTCCAAAAGTAGATATACCCAGTTCTACTATCCACAAGACCTTTCCATGGCTTAGGAAGATTGGGATCCTCAGGTGCGTAACGGATTGTAGAAGCAGTAGCTGTAGCAGCCATAGCAAGCAAAACGCAAATTCTGCAAAAAGAACATGTCAAAGCGATTATAGCTTCATTTCGAGAATAGAAGACACAAAACGATCTTAGGTTCATCAGAGTGTGTGATACAAAGCGAACGAAAACCCTTACATGCAGAAAAAACCAAATTCAACATCGTCACTCTCCTAACAACAAAACAAAACACTACCATAAGCCATAAACTATGTTAAAGTAACAATGCAGTCAAAATCCCCAACTACCAAAACAATGGTACGACAAAATCAGTTTCAGAGAGTGTCATCGGGTTTTTAGCACGAAGAAGAAGAAACAGAAAAAAAAATCTACAAAGGAATTTCGGAAACACACAAACCGGATTTTAGTTTCGAGAGAAGGAGTTGTGGATTAGCTCAGTCAAAATGTGAGAACTCAGACCTAACTAGAAATCTACGCCACAGAGAAGAAGCGTTGCAAAGAGAGTGCAGAGACGAGAAAAGTATGGAGAAATATGCGTGCCGGTTCGCTTCCACCTATACAACTGTTTCACAAATTATATTTTCTTACTGGGCCCTTCTCTATTCCTTATTGGGCTTCATCTTCTCTTTGCCTAACTTTCAAATTAACTTACATGCGTATTTAATACTGAGCCTAATTTTTATAGGTGTATTCAAACATAGTTTTAGGAGATTTGATCTAGAATTTATGGAGCTTATTCAATTAGGATTTATGTAGATTTTTAGTAACTTCAAAAATTCTAGAATTTCATAATTTTAAAGGACTTTTATTGATTTTATAGATTCTTAGAGGGTGTATTCAGATCATAAGATTTAATAGAATTTAGATTATAATAGATTTGGAGAGACTTTAGGAGAGTTTAAGAATATTTGGGATGCTTTAAGTTTTTATTTTTTATAAAAGCAAATGGTACAGTGATTTTAGGAGATATATTGTGAAACTCTAGCTAAAGTTCATCGATTCGGTTCTTGAGAAAGGTACGAAGAAATCTAAAGTCCTTGATGCATATATTAAACTTTATCATAAATGTTCTGAAATCTTAAAGTTTAAACTTTATCGAAGCGGAACAATATAATAGCAACAACACTTACAATCCATCCAAAGAATCAAAGCACTAGAAAGCATTCAAATGGAATAATCTCTGAATTCAGATACGTTGTGTCTTTGAACCCACGAGGAACAACTTTTGTCTAAAAGCTATGATGTTTCTTTTCTCTCTTTTAACATAAACTTGTCGGATTGAATATTTCCGTGTAGATAAATGCAAGTCTTTGTCTTCCTTTTTCTAATATCCAACACCAACAGTCTCCAACAAATCATCTTGTTTCTCCTTTTTCTCATATATAATAATCATATTGTTAACTCTATCGTTTGAATCCATCTCACCATCATTTATGTCAAATGAACTTCTTCTGAAGTCGTTTCCACAACCTTGATTTATTTTGGCATGCAAAATTTTGTAAGTTGACCCACAATCATACTCCATAGATAACTTTTAACAACACCATAAACCAAACTATACGATTTTCTATTTGCTTCTTCTACTACCAACAAGATATAACACCCGTAAGATGATGTCTTAAATGTTATACCGTATTTATTATCACCTTTCGAATTTCATCAATACCTATTTTCGGTTTCTCTACATAACATCCTCTAGAACCAAAATGTATGACAATTATTGTCATTGTACTTGAATAATTAAAATGTACCCTTTATAACCAAAATTGTATAGGGTCGCATAATTACTCTTTTCAATGTGTTCTGTTTTGAAACTTCAAGGTTTCGCCTATAATAGGAAAAAGCTGGAAGCAAGCTGAATATCAAGAAGTTTTGACAAAAAGTGAACAGAAAGAAATGAAGAGTAGATTCGGTCCACTTGCCGAAATCGGATGGGTAATGAGAATGAAACAAACCAAAATTTTGTTGAACCAATATCGGAGATGTAGTCTTGGGCATTCAGGTATCCGTTTGGCTTCGGGTCTGAGTATTTTTAGATTTTGGATTTCGGTTTTATTGATTTAGGACCTATTCAGGTATTTTTGTTTTTCGAATCAGGTTCGATTCAGGAATAGATCGGATTCAGGTTCTGATATTTATAGATAAATTTATATAAAATTTCAATAACAGTAGAAATTTAATAGAAATAAGGTTTTATAATCTCCTAAACACAAACCAGTTTTTACTTTCCAGATAAGGAAGGAGTTACTGATTAGCTTAGTAAAACTGTAAGAACTTAGACCTAGTTAAAATTCTGCTTTCTAGAAATTTACGCCACAAAGATGAAGCACAACAAATTGTACGGAAAATTTTCCGTGCCGTTAGAACATATCCCCAACACATGATAAAACATCCATTGATATCTAGTTCGAGAATTTGGACTAAGCTAAACATTGGAGTCTTGCGAAGGTTAAGTAACCGGTGTGACCTGTTGACTCGCTAGAAGGCCGAGCCATGACGACTGAACTGGAGATAGAAGAGTTTTCCAGTGAAACGTTGTTGTCTTCGATTGAACAATGTTTCCTTTTGTAAGGTCTCCTTCCTCCATTGTCCTTCTCGTGGCTCTCACCAACCATACTACTAGTATCCATATTCACTTCCTTCACTTCATATGTTCTGAGAAGCACCTCAAATGTTCTTATTTCTGCAAGGTTCGAACGCATAGCAAACCGGTATAAAATTCACAAGGGAGCTTAGACTTGTACGCTTATGACACTTGACTAACACCCATTAGCGTAGACTAGAGAACGTACTCTTACAACTCTTTCAGTTTGAGCTGGAGTAGAAAGTCAAAAGAGATGTTGGAAATGAAGATGAACTTACCTATGAAATATGATCTGAGGACTTCACATGTCCGTTGCACTTGCTCAATGCAAGGTGAGAAAGAGTAGATAACTTCATCCTGTTTAAACATCTTTGCTGCAGAAGGAACCGCAAGCCAAGGCTGTTAGAAACACCGAATCAGCCAAACCTGTCAGTTTCTCAGGAAAACCTTCTCCTTGGATGTCTCTAACATCTACGGTTACTAAACTACTCATTCCAGTCTTCTCAAAATCTTCCATGTTGAAAAGTAAAGTAAAAAATAAAGAGATGCGTATAGACTAGAACTTTAAGAGAAAATCTCACAACGTGATAACAAATAATACAGAAGCTTCTACCTTGCAGAGACAACTCGTTGTTCATGGAAATCAAATGAATACACATGTCCAGTTGGAGCCACAGCTTGAGCAAGAGATGTTGAAAATGAACCACTTCATGTGTGACTCAAGAACAATGCAGCCAGACACGACTTCTAGATACATTACCACAAAGCTAATATCCGCGATGTAAAGAATCTGAGTCATGCGGCTTAAGACCAGCGTCCATAGCTCGGGAGAGGGTGTCAACAGTATACAAACTTATCCTTGTTACTGAATACTTTTGTCCCAAGTGGCTTCTCAATCCAATCAGAGTGTTTAAATACTCCGAAGCGGTTCTGAAGCACACCGTTATTGCTTACTTTCACTGGTTTCATCACATCATGTCTTTCATAAATGATGACTAAGTCGCCATCTTCAATATACCTTTTGAAAGACAAGGTTTTCTCTGACTCAGTTGGTAACATCTTGAGATTGAGCTAAAGCTTTTGTTCTGAAAATTCAGAGTCTCGAGTTAAATTACTAAACAGTCCACATATTACTTAGAAACAATGGAGTCTCACAAATCAAAATATATAACTCAAATTTCATCATAATTAACAGCCAACCACATTGATATTCAAAAATTTATCGTAGTGAATCAAGTGCACAGAAGAAAACAATTTAATGTTGGATTAAATTAAAAAACAAAGACAAAAGATGTTGGAGCAAAATTAATCATGAAGTGAGGTAGCCGTTGCATGAAATAAAAGCTTTAGAGCCATGGTATTCATTAGTTTGATTCATTCTTTTGTTTTGAGTCTTAGTGTCTGTAATGTAACCAAGTAATAAGGCTCACATATGTTACACTGTTTCACTAGCATAAGTTTCGTTTGCACGATTGTTTCTTGTTATTGTAAGGTTATTTAAAGCCATGTTTTTATTCTTGAATCATGTAAGTTTTCAGCATCTTAAGACGTGAGCTTTTCATTTTACAGATTGGTATCAGAGCTCTGTTAATTTGCGAAAATTATGAGAGAAGAAGCTACAAACTCAAACTCTAGAGTGACGATGGGAAATGAGAAGATGAAATTACCGCATCGATGGACATTGGGATCATTGGAGCGAATTTATGGAGAACTTTTTCCAATCCAAGGGCTTGTGGAGTACGATTGAGACTGGGATCGAGGAATCATCATCCTCAACGGCGCTCACGGATGTGAAGACTCAGCAGTTAGAGGAAGCTACGAAGAGTGACCACAAAGTAAAGCATTATCTCTATCAATCGATTAATCGGGAGACCTTCGAACAAATTTTTGATAGGATAACATCCAAAATCATATGGGAATCGATGAAAAGGAAGTTTGGGGGAAACAATCGAGTGAAGAAGTCCATGCTACAGAAGCTGAGAAGAGATTTTGAGGTATTAGTAATGAAGGAATCAGAGTGTGTGAATGAATATTTCACCAGAGTGCTAGCTGTCACAAACCAAATGAGAAGCAATGGTGAAGTCATGAACGACTCAAAGGTGGTGGAGAAGATTCTCAGAACCCTCAGTAAGAAGTTAATGTATGTGGTGGTGTCTATAGAAGAATCCAAGGAACACATTTCACTCTATGAGCTACAAAGCTCACTCACGGCTCATGAACAAAAGTTCAAGAAAATTGACAAATCTGATGATCAAGTCTTGAAGGTAACTCATGGTGGAACTGGATCATACCGTGGGAAAGGAACGACGCCAAGAGGAAGAGGTCATGACAGAGGAAGTGGTCGTGGCAGAGAAAAAGGCACAGCAGAGTGCTACAAATGTCACCGCTTAGGACACTTCCAAAACGAGTGTCCAATGTGGGATGAGGAAGCAAACTACGCTGACTTTGATGAAAAGGAAAAGATGTTGTTGATGGCATACATTGACGAGGAAGATGAGGAAGTCAACACTGAGATTGAAGAAAATGCAGAGAAGACATTAATGGCGTATGCTGAGATGAATGAAAGTATGAGAAAGAAAGCATGGTTCCTAGACTCTGGGTGTTCCAATCATATGAGTGGAAGCCAAGACCTATTCTCTCTGATGAATGAAGATTTCATACACACTGTGAAGCTGGGAAACGACAAAAGGATGCTGGTTGTTGGCAAGGGCAATGTGAAGCTTGCTCTGAACGATATAATGTACATAATCAGCGATGTATACTACATAACAGAGCTTAAAAACAACCTGTTGAGCCTTGGAAAACTTCAAGAAAAAGAGCTGACAATCATCATACAGAAGGGAATTTGCAAGATCTTTCATGACAAAAGGGGTCTTATGGCAGTAAGCAAGATAAGTTCCAACAAGATGTTCATCATGTTTGATCACAATGGTGTGAAAAGTCAACAATGTTGTTTGCAAGCAACCACAGAGGACATTCCAAAGCTCTCGCACGAGTGTTATGGTCACCTCAGTCACACATGTATTAAGACACTGTAGAACAAAAAAATGGTACGAGGACTGCCAAACTTTGATGTTCAGAAGTTCACCTGCTCAGATTTTCTAGTGGGCAAGAAATCAAGGAATCCCATTTCTAAGAAGAGTTCTTGGAGAGCAGAAGAAATTATTGAGCTGGTGCATTCTGACATTTGTGGACCCATCAGTCCCATGACCACAAGTGGTGTCAGGTATGTTTTGTGTTTCATAGACGATCATAGCTAGAAAGCCTCGACATATTTCTTGAAAGAAAAATCAGAAGCTTTCAGCTACTTCAAGGAGTTCAAAATGAAAGTTGAGACCGAGACGGGAAAGTAAATCAAATGCTTGAGAACTGACCGGGGAGGGGAGTACAAATCAACTGAGTTCTGCAATGAACAAGGAGTTTGAAGGCAACTCACCACTGCCTACACCCTGCAACTAAACAGAGTAGCGGAGAAGAAGAATCACACTATTATGAACATGGTGAGGTCCATGTTGTCAATGAGAAAGGTACCAAAAATTCTCTGGGCAAAAGTTGTCAACTGGACTTTATACATTCTGAGCAGGTGTCCTACTCTCGCTGTTAAGAATGTCAAACCACAAATGTGTGAAGTGGAATCAAACCAAGCGTGGAGCACTTGAGAGTTTGGGGAAGCTTGGCACATGCACATGTCCCAAGTGAAAAGCAAGGGAAGCATGATGATAAAAATACTACATGTGTGTTGTTGGGCTTCTCTAAAGAATCAAAGGGTTAATCGCTTATACAATCCAACAACAAAGAAGATTTTAGTGAGTAAGGATGTGGTGTTTGAAGAAATAAAAAGATGGAGTTGGAATGAGAATAAAGAACACAACGAATTTGAGTTAAAATGGAATGACGATGATCTGCCATGGGGAGAAAATGACAATGACGAAGAAGAAGAAGTAGGAGAACCACTGACTGTTGCAGAAGAACCTCAAGCAACAGTCAAGGAGGGAAGAAGACAAACGAGAATCCCTAGTTATCTCAAAGACTACATAACTAAAAATGAAGCGATTGATGCAGACGATGAGGTAAACATGGTTCAACTCAACTCCTCTGATCCTTCAACATCTGCAGAAGCACAAAAGTGCATCAACTGGAAAGAGGCAATAAACACAGAGGTAGAGTCGATTGAGAAGAATAAAACATGGGAACTATCAGACTTACCTCATGGGGCAAAGTGCATTGGGGTGAAATGGATCTATAAGACAAAGCTGAACGAACTTGGAGAAGTGAGAAAGTAAAAAGCTCGTATGGTGGCTAAGGGCTATGCACAAGAACATGAGGTTGATTACACAAAATTCTATGCACCGGTCGCGCGCATGGACACCATAAGAACTATTGTCTCAACCGCAGCTCAGAAATGTTTGGATATTTTTCAACTGGATGCCAAGTCAGCCATTCTTCACGGTGTACTTAAAGAAGACGTTTACGTTCAACAACCAGAAAGGTACGAGATCAAAGGAAACGAAGGAAAAGTGTACAAGATACACAAAGCTTTGTATGGACTGAAACAAGCCCCACGGGCCTGGTTCAGTAGGATCGAGGAATATTTCGCCAAAGAAGGGTTCAGGAAATCAGAAAATGAAGAAACTCTCTTCACCAAAAGTAACAAGCAAGGTAACCTCCTGGATTCAAGATTAACAAGGATGAGAATGGAGAAAGGATCAATGAGACTTTCTACAAGCAGATCATCGGAAGCCTTATGTACATCACAACGACGAGAACGAACCTACAGTTTGCTGTAAGTGTACTGAGCCACTACATGTCTGGACCAACAAAGATGCATCTTTAGGCTGTCAAGAGGGTTCTGCAAAACTTAAAAGGCATGGTGGACTATTGGATTTGGTACAGAAGAGGAGGAGGAGAATAGCTAGTGTATACTGATAGTGACAACACCTCGACAATAAAGGCAGAGAATGTCGCAACATCAGTTTATATTTGTCATGCTATATGGTTCAAGAGGATCTTTGGAGATTTGGGTTACAAAGTGGAAGGAAGCACTACCATCTACTGTGACAACATCTCGACAATTAAGCTTTAATGGAATCCAGTCTTTCATGGAAGGTGTAAGCACATTGGAGTTCATTTTCATTTTTTTGCGTGACATGGTAGAAAACGGAGAAAAACAACTGAAGCATTGTGGTTCAGAGGAGCAAGTGGCCGACATCTTCACCAAACTTATGAAGCAGGAAACATTTGAGAGACTAAGAACTGAATTTGGAATTTGCTCGACAAGTGATAAGCTAAGTTTGGTTCACCGAGCTTAGTTAAGGGAGGGTTTGTTGGAGCAAAATTAATCATGAAGTAAAGGTAGTCGTTGGATAATATAAGAGCTTTAGGTCCATTGGATTTTATTAGTTTGATTTAATATTTTTTTTGAGTCTTAGTATCTGTAATGTAACCGAGTAATAATGCTCACGTTTGTTACTCTGTTTCAGTAGCATAAGTTTCGTTTGCACGATTGTTTCTTATTATTGTAAGGCTATTTAAGGCCATGTTTTTCTTCTTGAATCAAGTAAGGTTTCAACATCTTAAGACGAGATCTTTTCATTTTACAGAAGTACCCTTTAACACTCGGAATGATTCTCTGTGTTAAACAAATCTTGTCAAACGAGAGAAAAGCCTCTCTGTCGGGTTTTCGCTTCCCTTCAAAACCAAACCGGATTTGGAAACTAACCAAATTAAATTACCGATTGGGTACATTCTAACAGCCAGTTTGGTTTGGGTGATTACTGGAAGAAAATTTGACTGGGCCTCCGTAAGTTATTTAATTTGGGCCCACTTAAATATTTTGAACGAATTTCTTTTCTTTATTTTCTTTTTTCCTTTTTCGCCAGAGTCGTCATTGAAACTCTGGGAAGTGGCCACGCTTTAGCAACAAACTCAAAATTGGATCAATGACTCAGATGCTCTCACTTAAAACACAGTTTGACTAACTTACTTCTCATGTGACTAGACTGATCCTCTACTTTCATGTTCCTTTTTCTTTCAACTTATTCCCTTTTATTTGGATAATAAAATAATAAATAACAAAATTAAAAAGAAAATAGAGTGGATTGGTACGAGGAGAACGTGGACTGGTTCCGTACGAGGATTGGTTTGGTTGGTGTCGTACGGTTATTTAACCAAATAATTTAATTATCCACCAACCAACTAAACTAACGCTCTCCTTCTTCTCTTATAAAGGTCATGTAACCTCACTGATTCTTCTATGAGTTTCGTCATCACCTCTGACGTAGAATCCGATAATGGAATGAACTCATGAATTCAGCTTTATTCAACACTAGCAGATCTGCTTGATGCTCGTGTCTTCGGAGGAAGAGTGAAGCTTAAAGGAAACCCTAAAGCAAGCGTGAAAGTGAAGGTATTCTCTGAGTTTCATTGCTCTTGACTTCGGCTTCGTTCATCACTAACAGATCTGCTTGATGTTCGTGACTTCAGAGTAAGAAAAAAACATAAAGAAAACCTTAAATCAAGCGTGAAAGTGAGGTATTCTCTGACTTTCATGAGCTCTTGACTTCGGCTTCGCTCACAATAAAATGATATGTTAGTGACTTGGGAGAAATAGTGAAGCATAAAGACAAAAGGGAATCAAAAGCGTGACATTGCAGTAGAGATTTCATCCATCGACATGAAATTTATATTGTGAGGGTTTACGAATGTGAGGTAAAATGGATAGTAGTTAGTTAAGGTTTAAGCTTATGTTATTTACTCAGTCTTGATAATCTAGTTATTTATGTTAGGTACTTAATCTTGATAATCTATTTAAGCTTATTCCTTTGCATTGGTACTTTTTCCTTTATTAATTATGGAGACATTATATGGGTTTGTATTTGCTTCGGTACTTCATGAACTTTTTGAGACTTTTATTTGTATTGATGTGAATTTTATATATGACTTTATCTTATTGTGTAAAGCTGACTGAAACAAAAACAGCAAGAGAATTTAGACAAATGATTCGTTTATACAAATATCATAACATTACATATGTGAAATATTGAAGAAGATGAACATATATGTACGTAAGCGTACATTATTTAGGTTATATACTTGATATTGAGTCTTGATAATGTAGCTGATGTTATTTACTTCTTTACTTGTTTGTCTCTTGTTTTTTTCCAGATAAAATGATCACAACAGTAATTCATTTCGATATTGGTGGGTTTTATGTTGAAACATAATATGGGTATAAATGGGATTCGAAACTTGCAAATTATGATGCTACAACATTCAAGACATTGAGTATTGAAGATATAACTTTCTCGGTCTTAAAGGAAAGGATACGAAAGAAGATGGGTGTGGATGAATGTCAAAAGATAAAGATGAGTTACATCCCATTGGTAATGGAAGTAAATAAAAAATATTATATTTTGGACGATGATGACGTTGAAAGTTATCTATGTAGCATGAATGCAGATAAAAAAGAAGCATTTTGCATGTCAAAATAGAATATTCTTGTGAAGATAGTCTAAGAGGAGATGTAGGAAGTTCATATGGTGTGAACTATATTTGAGAGAATGGTGGAGATGAACATGATGATCCGTTGGAGATAGTTGGTGGTGAGAATATAACAAATGAGGAACTAGTTGTACTGAATGACGAAGTGGATGGTGATGGATATGAACCTAATGAGCATGTTGAATTGCCTTGTAATAGAGACGATGGTGATGGATATGAACCTAATGAGCATGTTGAATTGCCTTGTAATAGAGACGAAGAAGAAGGATCTCAACTTATAAAGGAATGAGATGATGGTACGAGTCTAGAATTAGGGCAAAAATTCAGGTGCAAAAAGCAAGTGCAAGATTTGGTATTCATAGCATTACATAAATGATGTTATCACTACGATGTATTGAACTCGAATACTTGGAGATACGTTGTGAGATGTCGTCAACGTAAGTTCGGTTGTAAGTGGTACTTACGTGTATCACGTCCACAAGGAAGCAGTGGTAGTTAGTATATTAAAGTATATCATAAGATGCATTCTTGCTCTCGGGTATCGACAAGCACATCAAATGTTAAAAGGAGAGGATTTACGTGTATGGTTGCTAAAGTTGTGAAAGCTAACTATCCTGGTTAGTTAGATACTACATCCACTAAATCTCTTGTAGGTGTTGTGCAAGTAAAGGTCGGAGTTACAATGTCGTACATAACTGCTCTGAGAGGCAAACAAAAATCTGAATGTGTTGTGCGTGGAAGTCCAGAGGAAAGTTATAAGAGGTTGCCTTCGTACTTGTATGTGTTGGAGAGAAAAAATATTGGTACAGTGACGAGATTGGTTTTGGACGAACAACAACAGTTCAAGTATTTATTCATTACATTGGGAGCTTGTATTGAGGGGTTTAAAGGCTTGAGGAAAGTGATTTGTGTAGATGCAACTTTTCTTAAAACTGCATATGAGGTGTTCTTATATTTGCCACTGCTCAAGATCTGAACCATCATCATTACCCGATTGTGTTTGTTGTCGTTGATGGTGAGAAAGATGCTACTTGGGATTGGTTCTTCACTATGTTAAAGACCGTTATATCAGATAATGAAGAGTTGGTGTTCATTAGTGATAGAAACCCTAGCATCATCAAGGCAATTAGTGAAGTGTATCCGACATCACGACATGTATATTGTTTATTTCACTTATCTCAGAATGTGAGAACAAAAGCTTCAAAATCCACAAAGAAAATGTTGCAAAGAGATTAGGGAATTAGGATAGATTTATACACAATCTGAATTTGATCTGCAGTATGAAGAATTTAAAAGTATGTATCCTAAAGTGGCTGATTATTTGAAAACTAGTGTAGATGTAGATAAATGGGCTCGTTGTTACTTTGATGGAGTAAGGTACAACATAGGAACAACAAATACTACTGAATCATTGAATAACGTAATTAGGGAAGCGAGGAAGTACTCTATACTAGTCATGATTGATGCGATTCTTAATAAGATAGGAGAATGGTTTAACAAACATCGTAATGACTGCGTTGGAGAAAATAGCTCACGGAAGTTGGTTCCATTTATGGAGAATGAGTTGCATAATAGGTGAAAAGTAGCGGTGCACTTGCCCGTCAAAGAGCTCAATGTGTTTGCGTGTGAGTATAACGTTCTTGGTCGAGATGGGATATCTTACTTGGTAAATTTGGAGAATAAAACTTGTGCTTGTAAGCGTTTTCATTTGGACAAGTATCCTTGTGTACATGCAATAGCCGTATTTAAGGTATACATGTTGAATCCGGCTAGGAGAGATGATAAATATATACATGAGTTGTGCTCAAGATATTATCTAATGGAACAATGGGCGTTGGTGTATTCTCGAACGATATATCTTGTCCCGGATACATCTCAATGGGTTGGAATCTGGAATGATATTCTAGAAAAGAATGTGTCACCGCCAGAGTGTGCAAAAAGAAAAGGACAGATTCAAGAAAATCGATTTCCTTTTGTAGGTGAAAGACGTCGAAAGACAAGTAACAAAAGTATGCCATGTTTGAATTTGAAGGCGTGTTTCAACAATGGTAACACTGAGTTGGAAAAAG
>JAKUCM010001477.1:0-78321 GCA_023374145.1 Lepidium sativum | reverse complement strand
AAGAGAGATCGTCAAAAAAACATGGGAATGATATGAGAAATATATTATATTCTTGTTTCCATAACCAATTTTTAATTCAATAAAATTGATATATACACAATATTTTTACCCTAAAATCTACTTCATTGTTATCTAATAATACAATTTTTCTCTAAAACTGAAAATATTAGTCATTATCTAAAAATATAAAACATTCATTATTGTATATTATATAGATATCTCTAATTTTTATATTATATGTAACTACATTAACATAAAAACCTGAAGACCCAAATGGTTCTATGGTTATATGTTGAACCAAAACTGAAACCAAAATATTTTCATAATGATATCTGAACGAATTTTTAAGTAAAGCCGAAACCATACCAAATTATCTAATTACAGTTTAGTTTTTCTGAATACGGTTATTTTGCCAACACCTTATTTTCAGTGTATTCTATTAATTTAATATCACTAGGGGATTGACTGGGGTACGCCCGGTTTTTGATTTAGAAAAATTTATGTATAGTTTATTTGTTCGGTAACTTGTCAAATTTTATGATTTGTGTTGTATTTCTAGAATGAAAGATATGTGAATCAGAAAGGTATAATTTTATTATTATTTGGAATGGTAAAACTAAAGATATGTTGCTATAAAAAGAAATGAAGAATTGGACGAAGAAGAAGGTTCGGTTTCAAGTAATTAGAGAGTTTTGATTTATGAATGACAAAATCTAAATATATAATAAACAATTTAATATTAGTATTTTTTCCACGATAAGACTTATAAACCCAATGTTCCCTGATAAGCTTTAAGTATTTTGGTGGATTTTGGAATTGATGGGTTAATAAATTGGATGATCTATTAATAAATTTTGGATAAAGTATGTGTTACAATTTTGCAATAGAATATATATATATATATATATATATATATATATATATATGTGTGTGTGTGTGTGTGTGTGATGGTTAAATTCTATATCAGTTAAGTAATAATTAAATATTAATGTCTTTACCAGTTAATTATTGTATATATAAATATTAGTAGTCGACTCTGATAAATCTGATATAAATAATCTAAAATGTTAGATATAACCAAAACTATGTTTAACTAAATAGTTAAAAAACATTGTATAAACATGGAATATTATTGTCCACGTGGACTTAGGCTTAAACCTATAAACTATAAGACAGACCTATAAATCATATAAATGTAAATGATGTAATCTATATAATCTTATTATGGACTATTATAAAAGAAATAATTAATTGTAATGATCTAAATTTTATATCTGAAAATTATTAGTGGTTTCCATTTTTGAATTTGATTAGAATTTGTTAAGATTTTATAATACTATTTGTTATAATATCTTATAATTAAAGTTACTTTTGTAATTGCATACTCTTTTAATATAACTGGCGAAAGTTTTTGGGAAAGTAATATCCAATGAATTTTCAAAGTTTAGTGAAAATTAATAAATCATTTATGGGGTGTATTTGATAAGGTTTAAGAATTTTGGTGGATTTTGGAATTGATGGGTTAATAAATTTCAAAGGTCTTTTTTTCCTCCTCTTCGTTTCAAAAGTATTTTAATACTATAAGAATTTTAGATTTTATTAAGTTGTAAAAGTGTTGGTTTAATATAAAATAAAACATGCAATTAAGATCTAGGTTAGTTTCAAATATCTTCATCAAACATTTTCTTTTGTTAACAGTAATATCAAAAAAGTTCGATCTATTATTCAAATCCTATAAAAATCCAAATAATATTTAGAAGAAATAGATTTCAATGTACCTTGGAGTCCAATAGGAGGAGTTCAATGCCCATTAGAATATTGGTATTTTTGAAATTCCTAGCTTCCCAATGATGCATGAGTCGTGCAATGACCTCTTCACTGCAGAATTGGCCGTCTATTTCATCAAGCATATCAAAAGTGAATGATTTGGAAGATGGGACGGTAATTTGTGGTGTCATCTTTTGGTAAGTGGAGATGAAGGCGTTCATATGGTGGTTTGTTATCTCTCGAATAGTTTGAGAAGCTGAGGCGAGAGACTAATATTTATATATAAAAATGTAGATTTAATGTGAGATAGTAGGCTTTGGTGAATAAATTACGAAGTGGGGGATTTAATGTAACGTTTAGTTAATGTCTAAAGTTTAGTCCATTGGTTGTGACTAAGGGGGGAATATGAATCAACTATGTCATTGATCTCTCACGTTTAGGCCATTGGTTGTGATTAAGGGGGGAATATGAATCAACAAGTTATATTGAAAACGTTACTAAACATTAGTAATATACTAATGCCACGTCACTCTAAACGACTATCATTGGTTGCTTCACTTTCATTAGGATCAATTATTTCTATTGTTACATATTGATCAAAGAAGAAATAAATGTTTCCCACTTAGTGGGGTTAGTGGAGTTTTTACTTTGGTTAGTCATTAATTAGCTGCTGGTGGTTTCATGTCTCTTTATTTGCTTTCTTTCTGAAATCTTTGTATATAAAATAGAATAACAACGAATAAAATGTTTTATATAACATATTTGGCGTTTATAATAATTTGGTTGTGTCGTTTCCAAACCGGATCGGGAAGTTTCCGGTCACGTAAAATCGAGTTGTAAAGAAGTTTCATATGTAACTTTATTTAATGTGAGACCTTTGAATGTCTATATTACAGCAAGTAATGTGATTAAACAAATAATTATTATTATTATTATTTTTTTAATATTTGAAAAACATAAGATGATGTGACAACAATATAGGAATGTGAGAAAGATGAGTTGGATGACTTTAAGAGGTCTCAAAACCTTTCTTTTATTAGTATAGATTTAGAAACTTAAGCATGGATGACGAAAATAACATAGAAAGTGAGAAAACAAATGAGAGATCTGATACAACACGAATATATTATACGTAAAAGAATAATGGATGGACCACTTTACTGTAGCTTTCCCATTTTATTTAACCCCAAACTGTATCCATCTTGTCTTGTCTTGGCTTACATGTCTATTACTCTTTTGCTTTGGTGCTTTCAGTCATTTTTTCTGCTCTCAATTAACTCTGTCTCCAACTTCACTCATTCATGTCACAACCAGTAAGTCCATTCTCTCCTAAATATTGGGCCTACTAATATTCTTGAGCCCATCTTCCATTAAAACTGAAGGCTCTCAATTAGTATCTTCACTTCAAGTAGCTTATTGTACAAATATTCCTACTCCTGTATTCAAAATTAGGTGGTCTATGACTCTATGTGATCTTTCAAACCAAAAAACCAAAAACAAAAGAATCATGTGATGACATCTCCACCGTCAGATCAAAGCCCATTGAAGAGAAGTTCAAGAACCGGTTATTTAACATTGAAACTGGTCTAATTACGTACCAGCCGGTTTAATATTTTATTTGATCGCGTTGAAGAGTGGAAGACTGATTCAACTGCAATTTGGCGAATCCAAACCTAACAGCAAATTCTCGAATTTCTTCCTCTTCTGCTACCTCGTCTTCTTCAGCTCATAACTCCAAAACCCTCCTCTCTCGAAACACCAATTAACAATTTTTCACTTCTGATCGATCTCACAGCTTTCCGATCCCGGCGATCCCAGTTAGCATGGCTTCCAACGGCGCTTCTCCGGTCTCTAATTACTCTCTCTTTCGATCTCTGTGTGCTACAATTCAATGTCCTTCTTTTGGATACTTTTCTAATACAAGCTCTTTATTTGACCCATTTTGCCATTTCGATTATCGGAAAACTTTCCAAATGCGCAGAAATTTGTGGATGCTACGGAGAACAGCTTGGATAAGATCAAGCGACAACTGGCATCTGGCTCTGGTCGGAACTTGCTGCAGGGACCGCTTTTCAAGCGATCTGAAACTGTAAGCTCAATCTATACCTCAGTTCGTTTATGACTGGGCTCTCTTCAATTTTGAGTAGTGATCAAAATCCGCGTAGTTTTTATTGATTGGGTTTCTACTTAGGTTAACTAAAGCTCTCTGATTTCTCACTATTTGAATTGGATCATTAGGATGCGAATTAAATAATTAAGAACCTCTGGTTTGTTTTGAAGACTTTTGTAGAGTTCTATAGCTTAAGCATTTGTTGCATTTAGAAGTCTTGTGGCTTGAAATGTATTGCATTATTAAAAGGCTCACACTGATTCCATGTTTTCTTTTGGTTATCTATGATTAGCTGAGAAAATGGAATGAACGATGGGTGATACTCGATCCAACAACAGGGAAAATGGAGTATAAGTGAGTAATGTCAATTTGCTTATGTAGATACGTTTTGTGTAAAGATGATCACTTCATGGGTATGTTTATATCTTCCTGATGTATATCCATGACTCAGGACAAGACGAAACGAACCTGCTATCAAGGGAACAATTCTGTTTGACGAGTATAGCACAATCACCATCTCTCCTGTCAACTTCCAGTATGCATGCTACATACATTCTTTTCTTTTATTCTTTTTTTTTGTGTGAAAAATTGGTCCTTTTTGGTGTATATTCTTGGTATTGAATCTGTTTCTTGTGTTTCAGGGGGCTTCCAAAATATAACGGTTGCTGTATCTGTATCCTCTTTCTAGTAAAATGTTGGCAAATTTATAGTTCTGTATTCTGTTTATAAGGAATAGTTCATTGGAATCTAGAGTTTTTGTTTTCTTCGACATGATGTAGACATTGGTACCCCACAGAAGAAAGATTACTTTTTGTGTGCTGAGACTCCAGGTGCAGCTAAAGCTTGGGTCACAACCTTACAGTACGTCATTGGATCTTTATCTTTTTGTTTGCTTCTGTGTGCCCTTTTTTTTTTTTGCCAATCTCTAGAAAAGCCACCACACCACGCTTATTTCATCTATCTTGACAACCATTCTCTCTCTTTAATGCTTTCATTTCTGAAGATAAAATACCTTCTGAATGGCTCTCAAAAACTAATATGCTAAACCTGATCTTTCTTTTTCTTATTCAAGTGCGACACAACTAGTCCTCAAGGCCCATAAGGAGGCTGTCGATTCCCTAAGCGGAAGTGGTCCTGCAACACTTGGTACTGTTGCAACCGTTGTTGCCGCTGCCAATTCAACAGCATTGGAATGTTCCAAAGAAATTCAAGCAGCAATGCAGATATCTTTGAGGAATGCATTGAAGATAACAGCAAATAAACCGATCGATGGACCATTAGATGATTTGACAATAATGAAGGTGTGGTATCTTCTCTTCCTCATTGTCGTGGGGAAACATTCAATGCATGTAGCACATCGACCATTCATTGCCTGTTGAGATCCTGCAATGTCTTGTTGAGCAATATAGTGCATATAGACGTCTTATAGGAGAGTCTGTGTCCTAAGAATAAAGAATTACAGAGTTTGCTTAAAGTATGTCGTCCATCTTCATTCTATTTTCTGTCCAGGTTAGCCCTATTAGACCATTTACATCTTACAGGAAACTCTACGGGTCAAAGATGAAGAACTGCATAATTTGGCCAGAGAACTTCGTTCTCGTGACTCAACAATTAAGGACATAGCAGATAAGCTATCTGAGACCGCTGAAGCAGCTGTAGCTGCAGCATCTGCAGCTCATACAATGGATGAACAAAGGAAGATTGTTTGTGTGGAATTTGAGCGCCTGACTAAAGACTCAGAGAAACAGCAAGAAGCCATGATATCGAAGGTAATAAATTCATGTCATATCCAGAGACTTCTACATCATTATGTATGTCTTGTTTTATTGATCTTTATCTCCTTTGTAGCTTAAGGAATTGGAAGAGAAGACATCGACTCTGAGTAAGGAAAAAAATCAATTGGTGAAGGAAAGAGACTCTGCTCTCCAAGAGGCTCATATGTGGCGGTCTGAGCTTGGAAAAGCCAGAGAGCTTGTCGTCATACTTGAGGGAGCTGTTCTCAGAACCGAAGAAAAAGTAAGGGTTGCCGAAGCAAGTGGTGAAGCAAAAGCAAAGGAGGCTTCTCAAAGAGAGGCAGCTGCTTGGACAGAGAAGCAAGAGCTTTTAGCATATGTGAATATGTTACAAAGTCAGCTTCAAAGGTCAGACTATTTGAATATATATTCATCATTTTGAAATGTCATAAATGTATTCTCTTTGAATAAACAGGCAGCAACTAGAGACAAAGCAAGTGTGTGAGGAGAAGACTGAGTCTACTAACGGCGAAGCATCTCCTCCAATGACAAAAGAAACAGAAAAGAATGTGGATAAAGCATGTTTGAGCATTTCAAGAACAGCCTCTATACCAGGAGAAAATGTGGTCCATATGAGTGAAGAGCAGGTAGTAAACGCTCAGCCTCCGGTTGGTGAAAACGAATGGAATGATATCCAGGCAACAGAGGCAAGAGTTTCTGATGTAAGAGAAATATCCGCAGAGACTGAAGGAGACAGAAGAAACAGCATGGATATCCCAGTAGTGACTCCTTCACCTAATGTTCCACGCAATGATATGCCTTCGGAATCTTTTCATCATCAACCATGATGAATGATTGGTAAATCTTCGTACATTTTTATATACTCTTGATGCTTGTGTAATGTTTGAAGAGTTGATTGTTCTAACTACAAAACGAATTTGCCTTTTGGTTTTCTTGTACCTCAAGAGTTGACTTTGTATAACAACTCTCGTGTTTTTCTGTCTAGATAAGGATTCTTTTTACTCCTTTATGATGAATTATGAAGAACAGAGAGAGAATGTGTTTGAAATCTAGATTGTGAATGATGCCTATGTTTTGGATTGAACGAAGAGGCAGAGTTCTGTGTTTTATTAAAAGCGAAAAACAGAGACCCGAAACAGAGTTCCACACAGAACACAAAGCTCAAACAAACAAAGAAACCTTAAAGCAGCATCACAACAAACAAAGTAGATCTTGTTTACTTAAACAGGCAATGCGAACTTCTCAGAAACCTCCTTCCACGCAGCACGGTTACTAATCTTATCCCACCAAGCGCTCACATGCTTCCTATCTTTGATCATGTACGCTTTTCCGACGGCACCAACAAGATACTCAGTGAAAGGAAGGTGAGCTAAATCAGCTAGACTGACGAAATCACCAGCCAAGTATTCATTCTTTGAGAGCTGTGCTTCATACACATCAAGCACTTCTCCGAGCTTCTCTTCGCTCTCCTTAATAACTTTCTCATCAGCTGGTATACCCATGAGTGGTCCAAAGACAATGTTCATTGTTAGAGCTAGTAGTGGTGGATGATAGCTTGTTGCCTCCACGTCTAGCCATTGTTCAACTTGTCCTCTCTCTTCAATTGTCTTCCCCAAAAGATCTGGTCCTTGTGATCTGTATTTCTCTGCTATGTACCTCATGATCGCTCTCGACTCTGCCATTGTAAAGTCAAAAATCTCTTTTAACATTAGCATATCATCAATGTGAAACCCTTACTTGCAATTAAAGCTTTAATGGAAGATTCTCACACAGTCAAACAATCAAACCCTAACTATTCTTGTAAATCAAACAAATCTCAGATTCATTGATCATGATCGTCTAAGATCATATCCATCATCAATCAGGAAGATCTGGAGCTAAAGAAAAAGAAGTTTACCGAATATTTTGTAGTCTCCATCAACAAGCACAGGGATTTTACCGAAAGGCTGCATCAATGCGAAAAAGAAGACAATCAAGATCAGAAAACAAACATCGAGAAACGAATCAGTAAGTTAAAAAATGAAAAAGATGAAGAAGAACCTGAATGGCAAGATATTCAGGCTGCTTTTGTTCTCCTTTCATGAGATCGACATTGACAGTTTCGAATGATACTCCCTTCTCTATCAAAGTCACAACTCCTCTCTTTGAAGATGCAAAAAATGGCGCATAGATTGTCAACACCATTTTTTTATTCTCTTCCTTCTTTCTCTTTTACTTCTCAAACTCACTCTTTGAAGAGGCGAGTTTTATAGAGGGAGGGAAAGAGGGCACTGCTTAGCTGCGTTTGCGGTTGTACTTTAAACGCAATCGCACTTATTTTAGTATTTAAATAAGTGTCGGTATCTGTGGCGGCGATGCGTTGCGACGATCTTGACTTTTCTGTAGGAAATTCCCAACCCAACCCATCCATATGTTTTCAATTTTTATTTTTTTGTTTGATCTTAAATAATTATTTTAATTAGTGTCATAATGCGAAGCACTTATTCTGTCTTCTTGTAAAAAAATCGAATTATTTGATTGAGTGGAGATATATTTCCACTTTATTGTAACAAGATATGATGATCATACCCTTTTTTAATCACATTGAAACAAAATATTTACATTGGGTGTAGTTAAAATTGGTATTATCTGTTTGGTTAATCATCTAAACAAATTTTGTATAATTAAGATCAGGCTTAGCACAAAAGAATGGAAACCCAAAATTGACCGGTTTAAATAAGGTTGGTGGGTGCAAGAAACAAAACATGATTAAATGAGCTTAAATAGTTTTTTATTTATATTCTGTCTGTCTGACAGATAACATTACTTTATCAATACAATTATTAGATGCTTTAAACAAAAGTTACTGATCCAATTATGAAACTCATTTATATAATAAAGTTTTCGTACTCTCCAATAGAATTGTTTAAGAAGAGTTTTTATTAATAAAACAAATTATAAAAATGAAGAAAAAAATAAGTGAAAGTTTTTGTTTAAGAGATCTTCTCATAAATCTATGTGCCACATGGACTCTTATGAATGTCACTTTTTCTATAAAAAAAATTTAATTATTAAATTAGATAGATTAAAATATTATTAAATTTTTTTAAGGGACTTCAATAGTTTTTTTTTTTACAGTTGGAGATAATGTTACCCTTTTTATCAATTTTTTGGATGTCACACCAAAGGAAAATTATTTGCATAAAAAAATAACGTCAAACCATCTTCGTTCATGTGTCCTTAATTTTGAGTATTTTATTCACAAAAAATTAATAGTTTAATATAATTTATTTTTTAATTAAATTTTAATTATTAAAAAATAAATGAACCAATAAAAACAATCCACTTGTTTAAAAAACTCATCTTAGAATCTCTTAAGTCTCTTATTTAAAAGACTCTTATCCTTCTCTTTTCTCTTCTCATTATTTTTTATTTTTTTATTTGTAAGAATTTAGTGTAAGAAGCTCCGGTGGTCGTGGTTTTGTCCTGCTAGTCAAACCTGAACTATTAAAAACATTAGAAACAAAAAATGATTTGCAAAATTAGACAACGTCAAAGATGTGAAAGAATACAAGTCATGGAACGTTGACAAGAGTACAAATTGGAATAGGTCCACTGTTCGAATGTCCGCGGAACTTCTTTTTGTTCAGACCAGTTTCCCTTACCTAAACCACATTGTATGATTAGTTTCATCTTTGAGTTCATATATATATATATATATATATATTATTTTATACTATTCATCTATCGATCTACCGAATTTTTGATCTTGCACCCTCCAACAAAATCTGATCTATAGCTTAAAGTTCATCTTAACATATCTTTAATCTATAACGTAGTGAGAATAAATCAATGTCCTTATACAAAATCATCTAGAAAAACTTGGCACTCCCCTTTCAATTATGATTAACTTTTTTTAACCAATTAAGCCAAACCAAAGGTAACATCACTAAGTGGGAAAAAGGAGATTCATCTCCTTATATAGAAAGCCTCAGAAAGACATACATAGATACTTAGAGAAAATGTAAGAGAACACAATACATTACATTAGAGTTTGGTTCCAAATTTATTCAACCTCAACACAAGCAAAGCATCAACAAGAAGATGAAACAAATCATCTTAAGCCGGGAATGAATACTTGGCAAGAGTCTCCTTCCACGCAGGGCGGCTGCTAATATCGTCCCACCACGCACTTACGTGCTTCCTATCTTTGATCATGTAAGCCTTTCCAATCGGACCAATCAAGTAATCGGTAAACGGAAGGTGAGCCAAATCAGCCAAGCTCACGAAATCACCAGCCAAGTACTTGCTCTTTGAGAGGTGAGCTTCGTACACATCAAGAACACCTGCAAGTTTCTCTTCACTCTCCTTAATCACCTTCTCATCAGATGGGAATCCCATAACTGAAGCGAACATTATGTGCAGGGTCAGGTTAAGTAGTGGTGGGTTGAAACAGGTGGCTTCAACGTCGAGCCATTGCTCTACTTGACCTCTGTCTTCGATGGTTTTCCCCAAAAGGTCAGGTCCTTGTGACCTGTACTTCTCAGCTACGTACCTCATCACAGCACGGGACTCTGTCAAAAATTCAAAACCATTTCGTAAGCATAAAGCCCTATAACAAACAAGAACCAAATAACATCTTCCACACAATTCATATCTTTGCAGCTGAAAGTGTTACACATGTGTTTCTTATAAAAGATCAGACTTCTAATAAGCTTAAACTGTATCCAAATGCATAGATCAAGCACAACACACAGAATGAAGTAACATCTTCTACAGAGTTTTTAAAATTGAATCAGAATCCACAGATCAAGAGTAAATCAGTTTAATTTTGATCAGAAACAATTTGAGCTAAGAATTTGACCAAGAATAACATAGAAACAACTGGAAATTGAGCTAATTAGCGAGATTTTTATCATCAGATAAACCTCCGATCAATTAATATCTTCAGATATCATTCGTTTTTAGGGTTAAAAATTGCTGAATTGAAGTATAATGAAGGTTTTTTCTTAAAAATCGTACCGAAGATTTTGTAGTCTCCGTCGACAACAGCAGGAACAGTACCGAAAGGCTGCAAGGGAAGAGTCAAAAAGTAAGAAATCATCAGAATCGGAGCAAAAAGAAAAGAAGAAATCAGAGACGATGGAAGGAGGAGGAACCTGCAGATCAAGATAAGGATGCTGTTTGTGCTCTCCTTTCATGAGATCGACGGGGACGGTCTCGAAGGGAATACCCTTCTCAATAAGAGTTACGAGAGCTCGCTTGGGTGAAGCAAAGTGAGGTCCATACACCTTTAGAACCATTTTTGTATCTGTCTCTCTTACTCGAGCAGTTTAAGTTTAAGCTTTTGTTGAGTGAGTGAATTCTCAGTGTCACGACACCATTTTTATAGAGCCAAGGAGACAGGTCGGAGAGAGAGTTTTGCGACTCGTGGCAACGTAGCGTTGCGGTTCCATTATTTTTTCTCTTGGTTGGAAACATAACTTTTATATAACTAATGACTTATCCAAAATTTAATGGTAATTGCATAACCTTATTCCATAAAATTTTAATTAGGAATTGGATTTTTCTGGTCAACGACGCCAAAATTCAATTTATAGTCTAAATTTTATTTTTTTAAATTGTTTTTAGTTATTTATTTTGTGACCACTAATTAAATTATTTAAATCACCAAAATATAAATTTTTAACATGTTTTCAGTTTTATTTCGTATGATAAATGTTAAGTTATGCTAATTCGAAACATAATATATATATATATATATATATATAAAAGTCTCTTTGTAATATATGTTTCATTATTCAAAATGTGTTGTGAGAACTCATTTTATTTTGTAAAATTTTTTGTATATTCTCTTATAAAATTTTATGTTTTTAATATTATATGACCATAAATATTCTGAATATATTTTATGAATGTTTGAATTATATAAAAAGAAAAATAAATAAATTTTTAATATGCATTAGGTATGAATATTGTCACCATCTTATAAAATTGTTAATCACATATAACTGTTAAAAATGAGATATTTCTACATAGGCGGAGTTGATATAATAGGACATATGGAAAGTATATATTAGTCATTGTTTAAAACCTAATGTATTGTATGTATATATATATATATGTAATCTGTACATTCTAATAAATCTATTGAGCATTCAATCTCTTAGTTGATTAGTTTAAAACGTCGATGTCTTCGACGTCAACAGTCAACCTAACCTATCTTTGGGTTCAATCTCTCGTGTAAGAACGAAGAATGGGTTGGACAGATGATGGAAGAATAAAAAGACTTTTCCCCTTTAATAAGTTTGAAATATATTATTTGTAAAAGTCGTTCATCTTGTTTTGGAGTAGTAGCTTGAAGTTATTGTCTATTTTTTCTTCTTCAATGAGCAATCTTTTCATGGTTTCTTTTTTACGCTTTGTGTAGTTCTGGTTTTTACTAGTTCTTTGGGTTTAATCACGCTTAAGTTCTAATTTCGATTTCAGATTAGTTTTAGTAGCGTTGTTTTTAGCCTCCATACTTATTTTCTTTGTTCTTTTTAGTTAGTTTTCTTTTCCAACGGCTTTAATTTTTTAAGGATTTGTAATTTTGGTATTATTTCACTGATTAAATAAAACAAAAAGAAAAAGACTAAGCAATAAAAAGGAAAAAGACGGTGTGTTCCAACACATTCAAATAATGGTTACAATCAAATCTTGACTAGATTAAACGTATGTTTGACTGATTTCATTCAGTATTCTTTCCACTTCTGTTCATAGACTTTTTAAATTAAATTAAGAGATTTAAACAATGATATTTATTAAAGAATAAGAAAAGCTCCAAATGTTAAATATAACTGTTTTTTTTTTTGTGGAACTGCTTCTTTTATACATAGAAATTAAGAAACATGTAACTAAAATAAAACTTAAGATATTTGTAAAACAATATAATATTTGGATGTGCCAATCTCTTTGGGCAGGTTATCACACAAGACTGGTCCGACACAATAACAGTAACCTTGATGCTATTCTATTGAAGGTGGTTATTTATAGGATTTGGCATGAGCGTAACTCACGGATTCATGGTTCTGGTGCAAAGGACTTCTTCACCCTTCGTCGGAACATTGATAAGACAATATGTAACATGATCTCGTCCTTCCACTACACAGCCAACCATCGTTTTGAGGGATGCTGGCTCGAGGTTACTCAGAATTAGCTTACTCTAATTTTTTATTCTTCAACAAATGTCGTTAATACTCCTTTTCATTCCCAATTGTACATAAAGTTTTGTTGATCAATAATTTCACATTTTAACAAAAAAATTATATTTCTATAGTGAAAAAATGTCATTAGATTGTAAACACAATAAGTCCATCAGTAATACAAATAGTTGTATTGAAAGCTATATAGTTTACTAATTATGCTTTGGAAAAACTGTTAATTTAATTTTGTAATTACCAAAATAGTTTATTTAATTTTAAATTTTGGATGTGGTTGATTTGGAAAAATGTTGTTTTCGATACTTTAAACTGACAAATTTGAGTTCATTCTAAAAAAAGAAGGAGAAAATCAAATTTAAGAGTTTTTCAGAATAAATATAAGAAGTGAATCGAATTTCCAAAAACCAATTTGGTTTTCGATTTCAAAGTCAATTTCGATTTAGGATTATCGGAAGGTTTAATTGGCCGATTCAACACAAAGTTGAAGTTTTTAAAAAATCAACAAAAATGTTGAAGCTTTACTTAAACTACATCCAAAATTTAAGATTGAATTAATTATTTTTGATAATTACAAAGTTAAATTGATATTTTTCTTGCATGGGGAAATAAAAAGTAAATAAATGAAAGAAAGACAAGAAAAGGAACAAAAATGGGTGGGGTTTGGAGTAGGTAGGTGGAACCAAACTAAAACGTGACTGAATGAGCCCATCCGTTTATTGAACCATTGCACCACATGTCTCAATTACGTTGGATATATTGGTAGGTGTGTATGGCTTTAAATAATTTTGGTGAGGTCCAGATTTGTGAAATAATAAGACACAATAGTCTATTATAAATTAATATCCGTATAATGAATTTAACTTTTATGTAGATTAAAGAAGGAAAAAAAAAACATGTTTGAGTCAAGAAAAAAACAATAGTAACTTTCCAACCACAATCTTTTATAATCTCGAATGCTTCTTCGATTCCAGTTGGGGTATTCAGCTATAATGAACCAATTGCAGTCACTCATTTGATTGATGGAGAGTGTTTATGATATCAGAAAAATTAGTTTCAACTCATGTAACATGCAAACTATAAATAATAGTATATTAATTAAGGTGACAAATATTTATCTAGAATATTAGTTTTTTAAAATAAATTAATAAAATTGAAGATATCGAATTTTTGGTATCAAAATCATTAGCTAAATTATTATAATTACCAAATTGAAAAAGTCAGACAATAATTTATAATTTTAAATAGTAAATTTTCATAATATTTACAAGTACTACTAAAAAATCTTTCACTAAAAAAAAATAAAATCTCTTTTCTTATATAATAATAATATAAAAGATACAGGTTAAATGATTATATATCTATTTCCAAACTTTTTACAGAATTTCAGATTTAAGTAATATGCAAATTTAGATTATAAATTAGATTTTATTAATCGAATTATTGGTAAAACAAAAATAAAGAAAATAATCGTTATTTTTTCTAGGGTTTAATTAGTGATACCATTTAAAATGACTGTTAGAAAAGAAATGAGCGGTTAAATTTAACAATTTTTTTCTAAAATGACTATTTAAACATAGTGATTGACAAAATAAATTTTCAAATAAACGCCGTTTAAAAGTTAATGTTGATCGATAACACTCCAATAATTGAATAGTGTAATGTCATATAAAAATTGATTTTAATAATTATGCAACAGTATATACTTTTAACACATGATATTAAAAATTATATAGGTTATAATTGTTATTTTTAAAATAATATGTGTATATTTTTCTAAATATAAAAGAATGATTCTTAAACCATAATTATATGTAAATTTTTTTTTTTGAATAGAATCATATTTCTTAAATTTTGGTTATACATAAAATATAAAAATAAAACATTATTTGTATTTACAAACGATGATCACGATAAATAATTTTAGTTGGAAAACACTTTTCAAAAAAGTATTAATTGGTAATAAAATAAGTGTATCGTTTGTAAAACCTTTTTGTAAGTTATCAACTAAACTATTGTTCCACTGAGAAAATGTAGTATTGGTTTGTATAAATGATGTTATTGACTTCTTGCAAAATGCTGGATTCTGTAAACTTTTAGATAAATGACGAAAAATAACTCTAGTGAAACGATTAAAAAGTTGGGATCTGGATCGAATATGCTAGAAAATATCGAATTTAATTAATATATCTAGTCTCTATTAATAAGGTTTAAAAACTTATATATATCTTTATTATGACATATAACTAACAGTTGGGGATGTAGCTCAGATGGTAGAGCGCTCGCTTAGCATGCGAGAGGCACGGGGATCGATACCCCGCATCTCCACTTTTTTATAAACTCGTTTTGTTATTCACATAAAAGACGACAAAACTATTGCTATCGCTTGTGACAAAAAAGAAAAAACTATTTCTATCGCTAGAGCAGATCCACATCCATAGTGGCGGAGATTTCTACGTTTTCCTTTTGTCATTTATGGCTTTTTAGTCATGAATGCAATTGATTTTTATTGGCTGATCTCGTTAACTTTTAGTGTACGTGGACCTTACGAATATCGCTTATTCAACTATCTCTCTAATTATTCTGATATTCTTATCTCTATGTCTTGAAATAAAAAGTTCTGTCTAATCATTCTGATTCTTAAATCAAAGAGAGAAAGAAGTAAGAGACGAAGAAGAAGAAGAAAATGGAAGCAACATACGATCGTGCTGGTGAACTACAAGCTTTCGACGAGATGAAAGTCGGAGTAAAGGGTCTTGTCGACGCCGGAGTCTCACAAATACCTCGTATTTTCCATCATCCTTATCTCACTTTAACCAACTCAAAGATCACAACGATCCCAACAATCGATTTCAATGGAGGCCTGTTCGACTCCACCGACACACGAAAGAGTATAATCAAAAATATCAAAGAAGCAGTTGAGAAATTCGGGTTTTTCCAAGCCATCAACCATGGGATTGAGATTGATGTTATGGAGAAGATGAAAGATGGGGTTCGTGGGTTTCATGAGCAAGACTCAGAAGTGAAGAAAACCTTCTATAGCCGTGACAATACCAAAACCTTTACATATAACAGCAATTTCGATCTCTATAGTTCTCCTTCAGCAAATTGGAGAGATACCTTGAGTTGTTTTATGTCACCTAATGTTCCAAAACCAGAGGACTTACCAGAGATTTGTGGGTAAGTCTTATTTGTTTAATCTAAAGTTGCAAACTTTGTTGTTGTTTATATCATTGCTTTGTATATATGTTTGGACAGGGAAATCATGTTGGAGTATTCCAAGGGAATAATGAAACTAGGAGAACAAATCTTTGAGCTTTTGTCAGAAGCTTTAGGGCTAGACCCTAACCACTTGAAAGAAATGGATTGTACCAAAGGCTTATTGATGCTCTCTCATTACTATCCACCTTGTCCTCAGCCTGATCTAACTTTTGGCACAAGTCAGCATTCAGACAGATCTTTTCTCACTATTCTTCTTCAAGATCACATTGGTGGGCTTCAAATTCGTCATAATGACTTCTGGGTCGATGTTCCTCCTGTTCCTGGAGCTCTTCTCATTAACCTTGGAGATCTCTTGCAGCTTATAACGAATGATAAGTTTGTAAGCGTGGAGCATAGAGTTTTGGCAAATAGAAGTGAAGAGCCACGGATATCAGTCGCGTCTTTCTTTGTGCATCCTTTACCGAGTTTGCGAGTTTATGGACCGATAAGAGAGCTTTTGTCTGAACAAAACCCTCTTAAGTACAGAGACACTAACGTCACTGAGTACACAAGGCATTACATGGCGAAAGGACTTGATGGGAAATCTGTGTTGCTTCAATTTAAGATCTGATCTTTGGACTTTATCAACATGCATAATCCAAGATCCTCTAGCGTTTTCACTTGATATTTATCAGAAGCACTCGGTTTAAAACCCGGACCACGTCAAAGAACTTGACTGCTCAAAGACTATGACTTTACTCTCTCATTACTAGCCTGGTCGGACCTTTGGCATCAGTTGACAGACTTATCACCATTCTCCTTCAACACCACATTGGAGAACTTGAGTTCTGCATTATGTATACTAAATCCATGTTCCTCCTAATCCCGAAGCTCTTATTGTTAACCTCAGAGATTTCTTACAGTCAAATATGTTGATTGCCTTCTTCAGTTTTCTTTCAAAGATACTTAAAACACAAATCAAATCTTATATGGTTTGACAAATCTTTTTTTTTTTTAATTGCCAATGGTGGCAATAGAGGTACAGAACCGCGCATTTTTCTTTGTGCATACTGATAGACCTATATTAAAGAGCACAGACACAACGACACCACCAAAATAGCGAGACATTACTTGGCTAGAGGACTCCGACGGAACCTCATTGTTGCTCCACTTCAGGATCTGAAAATTAATGGTGGATCCAAAATCTTAGAGGAGAGTTCTCAAGTAATATTTTAGTTTAGAATCAAAACACTATATGTCTAATAAACATATATTATCATCGCCTGTGCAAATGCAATTATGTGTAGACTTGAACATCAGTATCTTTAAAACTTTTACTTATAGTTCTCGAGTTGAGCTTACATGTATTATTTTTGGTATTCGAGAACATAGTTCAGTTGAATGCTTTTTCAGGTATAAACTAATCAATGAACTTTCTTCTGAACAGAATCGGCCAACGTAGAGATCAAAAGTGTTTATTACCTCAATACACACTACACTCTGTTTAAAAGGAAATGACTGACATGGATTGCCCTGAATGTCGCAAATGTGATATGGCTGTGTCCCTTTCAGACTCTTCCACTATTCCAAGTTTCCTGCAAAACAAACATGTTTATGTATCACTGGTTACTATCTTCAAATAACGATGTCAGCATTCACGCTTTTCGAATCATATTATCATTAGGAGATAAATATACCTTGGAGGATTGAAAACTTTACCACCTTCTTCTGACAATGCCTTCTCCAATCTCTCTTCAAAAGGTGTTGCATGCCAACTCACTTTCTGATCCTGCATTATGAAAATTAACTCCTACGTTCACAATAAATAAGAGAAAATATGAAGAAGTCAAGAGATTCTAAATGAAACAGGAGAGTACCTCTTTGTACTTGTTCGTAGAGTTGGGTATGCCATTACCATCCCACCATTTGGGTGAGATTTGAGATTGTTCTTTCTCTTTCCAGTGAGCAGCAACCATTCCAATGATAGGCCTGTCTCCAAGAGTTACGGATAAAGCCTCCATATTTTTGTTACTTTTCTCCTGACGCTGCTTCACCCAAGAAGAATTATGAGTTTCGCCTATCCAGTATTTTTCATCCAAACTCTCTTCCAAATTTTCCTCACAAATTGTTGATGTGGGAGATTCGTTTTCTGTCTTCTCTGTGCAGGCCTGAACTTTAGCTTGATCTAGGCTCTCATTTAAATCTTCAGGGAGCTTACATAGGGAGGCATGTTTAATTTGATTGGAAGATGAATGCACATTTGCAGGGAAGATGGTTCCAGGGGTTTGAATCTCATCACATAGCTTCAATAGGTTCGGATTACGAGAGGTTCCTAAGATATTAGTTTTTCCAGCCATTTTAGGTTTCCTTGAACTGCTGTTGTTGGAAGGACTAGAAGAGTAAGATTGATCAGAATCATATTCAGACCGCACTGACTTTCTCTTTCCCATAATGTTTCCAACCTTGGATGGTACCTTTACGATTTTATCCACCTCATCCCTAAAAGCAGTACCAATGCTCTCTTCACTAGCATTACTGAACACAGAAGAGATTCTTTCAGCGTCCCGCGCATTGGTCAAGTAACTGATACATTGACAAAACAAGAGAAAGAGTAAATTTCTAGAGAACTTTTTGCTAGTTAAAATTTTGTGTTAGAATATGCAATCATATTGAAAGGAGACTGGTAAGATTCTTTTACTTTCAATGAGAACATCTAAATATGTTAGACTGCACCTGCTTAGCGTTTGCTCTGAAGTATCCATTTCTTCATTGGGCACATTCGTTTTCTCATCCAAGTGAAACATTGCATCAGAATTACTGGAAATCCAGGACTGAAACTGGGAAGATTCACAATGTTTCTCAACTTGAGGAGTATCCAGAATTTTGTATGCTTTCTTAATTTCAATAGGTGTCGCTGGTATTGCACTGGAAGCTTTAAGAAACTGTGCCTGTAACTCCACATGTAAATTAAATGAATGTTAGGTTCTCATTTTGAAGGAAGTGGTAATATATCTATCTGCTAAGGTCTGTCAAGGTTATTAAATTCAGAAGGATAAGCCACAAAAGTTATACATCATTTTCTAAGTAGAAATGAAGGCTCTAATGCAGGCTACGCATATTTCCACACTTTCACAATGATACATGCATACAGAAGCTACATTTATCTAAATAAGCAACTGTGTAAGTATTTTCTTTCCAAAGAATTTGAATTCTAACTGAATACAGAAAACAGAGGAATAGACAGATGAGTCAGAGAAAAAAAGGAAACAAAGCCAAAGGTTGTGAAATATAAAATGCATTGCTGAGAGAACAAAACACTCAAATCTAGAACACTTCCTAAATAACATAAAACATAGAACACTTCTTTTCATTTCGCAATTAGCTCAAGCATCAGACAATCAAGCAAAAGAAGAACATGTCTCAAGCAAACATAAACACAGTAAAATTTAGAGCGTGAATGATTTTAAATCGCAGAGTTCTAAAGTGTGGACTGATTTTGACATACCTCATCCTTGATATCTTTGTCAATGTGCATAGAATCTAAACCTGATCCCTCGCCGTAGTGACAAAGCGAGGATTCTGCTTTTTCTAAGAAAGAGAAACAAAAAACAAGTGAGTGAAATTTGGTTCAAAACACTATGAGAAGTAGACACCAAAGAAGCGATTATATCTCACCTTCAGATAGAAATAAAACTGACAAACGATTCTTCGAGTCATAATCTCTCTGAAATCATAAAATAAACATGTTAAAACACCGAGAATCCAGCTGAAGTAGCAGAGCAAGAGAAAGAGAAATGTTAAAAGTTGATTCCAATTCTGAGAATCGTAACAGCTAAGTGACACTGAATTGCAAAGGAATCGATGATGAATTACCTTGAGCTTGACTTGACTAGTTTGAGAGACGCAATCACTAGTAGATTTTTCGTGTTTAGCACGAAAACAATCGAAGAGACAACCCATGGCTTTACCGATCTGTGGATACAAATCTGAGCTTCAGCGAGTTAATGTTCCGACTCAATTATGAAGCGTTTCTTCTCATGTTGTGAATTTGAAAAATATTGGTGACAAAAAACGGGAACAGCGATGGGGGAACCTACAAAACAGGGGATTATATCAATGAGGAGGGAAAATATTTTCTCGAGAAAGATGGAGAAAGTGAGAGAGAAAGAGATATAATTGGTGGTGGGTCTGAGTCTTTTGTTTTCAAATTTGAAAATCCCAAAGGGCTTTGCAAGAATTTGAGTCTTCGATTTTTGAAATAGTATTAAATATTTATTAATTATTTTCGTACGTTTTCACACTCGCGGGGCGTGTTTTGTGACACGTGGCCAAATATGATTCGTTCTTGTTTTTTTTTTTCGCGTTTAAGTAAATAAGATCGGACAATCCCAAAATAAGTATCTTAACATCACCTCCAATTGGAGATTTTAGAGGAAGTTTTTAAGAATAAAAAAATTTAACAAAATGATTAAAAAAAAATAGAAGAATGGGTTTTTTTGGAGAAGAGACTTTATAGACCACTTTTTAAATTATAAGAGACTTTTAACGATATATATTATTAAAATATTAAATTTTAATAGGTAAGAAACCCAAATTAAGAAACTCGTAGTTGCCGAGATAACCAAAATGAACCACACAAAGAATGTGAGCTAGACCAGACCGTAGAAGTGTTACACTTAACAATTCCGACAGCTGGTAGGAACCAAAAGAACGAGCAGTGACCATTAGTGAATCTACGGTTGGGCTGATCACCAACCAAGACGATGCAACGATGCCAATCATCCACAGTCTGGTCCTTACCACCATAAAGTTTCACATTTCGATGCTTCCAATTCCCCAAAGTATCCATGGAAATGCTTTACTGTACTTAAAATTTGCTGTAGTAATCTCTGCCGTCCCAATAAAAAGATCCATATAATTACTAATAGAATGTTCCACATCCGACTTCAGGGAGGGAAGTGAGATAGATTGCCAGACACGTTTAGCAATATCACATTCAAAAAGTGCATGTGTAATGGTCTCCTGTCCACCTTTGCATAATTTACAAACATCATCCACTTGAATCGGTCATATAATTCTGGAAGAAACTGTGAATGTAACAAGAAGAGAGATTTTGAGAGGAAAGAGATTTTTAGAAGATTGCTTTCATTACACTTGCTTCTCTCTGTTATCTGGATTTGTCTTATATAAACTAAAGGGAGAAACAAAGAAAGAGTAGAAAAAAACATTGATTAGCTAGAGAGAAAGAGAGTTAACAAGTCTCAATCCCAAGAGATCCAAATTGGTTGGAGAGAGTAAAGGTGTCAGATTTTGATGTCCTTTTATAGTGCATACTTCTTGTGTGTTGAAGACTGCAGAGAAGACAATAAAATCACATGGGAAGATTTCTTGTTGTGCTTCATGGATTTGAAATCATGGGCTTTAATACCCCCATGCAAACTCATGGTGGGTGGAAATGCAACTCCGAGTTTGTCACGCAGATTTTCAAAACTGTTTCGAGGTAATGACTTGGCGAAAATGTCTGCTAGCTGTAGCTCGGCTGAAACATGTTGGAATACTAATTTTCCTAACACCACAAGCTCCCTTGCATAGTGAAAATGTGTTGCAAAGTGTTTTGTTCTTGTGTTAAAAACAGGATTTGCTGCAAGATGAACTGCATATACGTTATCAGAGTAAACTTCTGCAGGTTTCTGTAGAGGAGTACCCATTGATTGAAGCAGATTTGAAATCCAAGTGAGCTCAACAGCAGTGTCAGAGAGGGTTGTATACTCTGCTTCAATGGATGATCTAGCAACTGTGGGTTGTCTCTTTGCGGACCAGGAAATTAAATTCTTGCCATGAAAGGTGCAGAAGCCTCCTGTTGATCGTCCTTGCAACCAGTCCAGTCACTGTCTGTGTACGCAGTGAGAGTAGTATTTGTATTAGGACAATAGCGAACCCATTTGTGTAGTACCTCTTACATACCTCAGTATTCTCTTAAGGGAGTTAAAGTCTGAGATCCATGGCTTGTGCATTTTTTTGGCAAATGTAGTTAACAGAGAATTGCAGATCAGGTCTTGTAAGAGTTAAGTACTGCAGCTTCCCCGCTAGACTTCCGAAATACGTTGGATCTTCAAAAGCTTTGTCTTGGTGAGGCAGAGCATTGAGTTTTAGAGGTAGTGGAGTTGATATCAGAGCACAATCCAGCATACCAGCAATTTCAATGAGATCCAAAGCATATTTATTTTGATTTAAGAACAATCCTTCTGGGGTATAGTGAGCTTGAATCCCAAGAAAATAGTGTAATGAACCCATATCTTTCATTCTGAATTCAACACTGAGAGTTTTCACCAGCTTGCTTATCAGTTTTGAATCATTTTCTGTCAATAACATGTCGTCCACATGCAGTAAAACCATCATGATACTCTGATCACGTTCATAAACAAAGAGGGATGGATCACCAGTAGTGCAAACAAAGCCAAATTTGATGAGATGAGATGATAATTTGTCAAACCAGGCTCATAGAGCTTGTTTTAAGCCATATATGTCTTTGTTTAGTTTGCACACATAATTTGGATGAGTGTGATCTTCAGAACCAGGTGGTTGTTTTGTGTAAACTGTTTCTTGAAGATCTCCATGGAGAAAAGCATTCTTTACTTCAAGTTGTTTTATTTCCCAATTGTCTGTAATAGCCTTATGCAAAGCCATCCTTATTGTGGATGTTCTGACCACATGAATAAATGTGTCGATAAAGTCACTGCCCTCTTGTTGTTCATTTCTTTTTGCAACTAGTTTAGCTCTCAACTTATCTATGGATCCATCAACCTTCAACTTGACTGGAAAAACCTATCTGCATCCCGATTTGTGAGCAATAGGAGGAGCAGGAACCAGATTCCAAGTGTTTGTCTTATGACATGAATCTACTTCTTATCCCATTGCTCCATTCCATCCGGATTGTTGTAAAGCTCCAGCAACCGACTTTGGTGCAGCTGGAATCCCTTTTACAGTGAGAAAAAAAGGTAACAAGGATTAGGCTTAATGATACCTGTTTTTGCTCTTGTTATCATTTGATGAGAATGTGTGGAGTTGATGTGTCCTTGTTCAGGAATATGAACATTATTAACAACTTCAGTTGTTTCCTCTACAATAAACTCAGTTGCTGTAGAGGGCTCATGCTGATAATGAGTCTCTAGAACTTCAGGAATCTGCATATCATCAGCTTCAGTAGTTTCTTCCACATGAAAATTGGTCGCTAGCAAAGACTCAGATTGATCATGAATTGCAGGGACTGCAAGAGTTGTATTTGTCTCTTGCATCGCAGTGTTAACATGATTTTGAACTTGAATAGCTTCTTTATGAGATTGAAAAGGAGCAGATTGTGATGGTGCAGAACATTTAGAGTGTCCAGATTTCCAGACAGCAAGAAGAAGAGTGGTAGCAGGTGTTGTGAACTCATTGTATCTGTCAACATAAGGAAATTTTTCTTCATCAAATAGAGCATGTCTCGTGATATACACACAACATGAGGGAGGATGATAGCATCGATATCCTTTGTATCTTTCATTGTATCCCACAAACACACATAACAAGGATTTGGGGTCAAATTTATTCTCAGCATAGGGTCTGAGATATGGATAATAGGCACATACCATAACACGTGGAGAAAAGTATTGTGGAGCTTGATGTTAAGGATAAACCGATCGTAAAGAGTCGTGAATTCAAAGAATCAAATGTTCCTAAAACACCAATTCTAAAATGACATCTCGCAGCAGCTCTAATACTTCTGCGCCATTGTTCTTCCAGTTCAGAGGTTGAAGATAGAAGAAAGAGAGAGAGTGAGAGAGAGAAGAGAACTCGTTGTAACCAAAATTTCTATCCCTCCAAATATGAAAAACAGAATCGTATTTGTACAACATAATTCTGTTAATTCTGTTAATACTTCTTCTTCGTCTTGTGACGTGGCAACTTCTTCTTAATCTGTATCAAATCTCCCTTGTTTAGACAACCTTGTCCACAAGGTTTAGGTGTGGAAAACGCTTTTGAAGCTCAAATAATAGCTCCCAAGTCGAGTCTTCTTCTGGTTTATTCTTCCATTTTACCAAAACCATCGTTGCTGGACGATTCTGTCTCTTAACTAGCTTCCTCTCCATTATAAACTCTGGTTCCTTGGTGATTACGTCTTGATAAAAAGTTGGTAATTCTGTAGATGTCACTACATCACCTACCAGCAGCTTGAGTTGTGAAACGTGAAATACAGGGTGCACTTTTGAATGTTCTGGAAGCCGCAGTTTATATGCAACTTTCCCGCAACGATCTATGATTTCATATGGTCCGAAAAATTTAGGAGATAATTTCTGAATGTTTTGCATAACCACAGTATGTTGCCTATATGGTTGTAGTTTGACGAACACCCAATCTCCTATGTTGAATTGTCTATCAGTCCTATGCTCATTCGCGATTTGTTGCATACGATGTTGTGCTCTCATGAGGTGGAACTTAAGAATGAGTAACATTTTTTCCCTTTCTTCCAATGACCGAGAGACTGCTGCAACTTTAGATTCACCAGGAAGGTAAGGTAAGTATTGTGGTGGTGATTGACCATATACTGCTTCGAATGGGGATATTTGCGTAGCTGAATGGTGGTTAGTATTGTACCAAAACTCCGCAAGAGGTAAGTATTTACTCCATAGTTGAGGTTCATCACTCCACATACAGCGTAAATAGGTTTCTAGGCTCCTGTTTACTACCTCAGATTGCCCATCACTTTGAGGGTGATAAGCGCTGGAATAATTCAGAGCTACTCCTTGTAGTGCGAATATCTCTTTCCAAAAGTCACTGAGGAAGACCGAGTCTCTATCACTCACAATGGAACGAGGAAACCCATGAAGCTTAAAGACGTTATCCAAAAAGACTTGTGCCACTGATGTTGCAGAATAAGGATGAGATAAAGCCATGAAGTGAGCGGCTTTAGTCAAACGATCCACCACTACGTATATAACAGTTTTTCGTGATGATGGAGGTAAACCCGTGATGAAATCCATCGAGATATCAGTCCAAATTAAGTCGGGAATCGGTAAAGGTTGTAGCAAGCCTGGATATGCAGACGTATCGTATTTGCACCTTTGACATACTTCACAGCGTCTAATGAAGGCTTGAATGTCCTTGGTCATACCTTTCCAGAAAAACAAGCCTTTCACTCTCTGTCTTGTAACTTCGCGGCCAGAGTGACCTCCACCACTAGAGCAATGCATCCACTCCAAAATCAAGTTGCGTACCTTTTCATCATTAGGAACCACAAGTTTACTTTTCCTTCTCAGAAGATTCTGTGACCAAGAAAAATGTTTTCTTGACTTTGGATCAGCCTTAAGTGCCGCAATGATTTCTGTTATGATAGCGTCCTTGTCATAACTCAGCTGAATTTGAGTTAGAAGATCACACTCTAACACTGTCATGGCCATGTGTAACACTTCAGAGCCCTCCTTTCTTGACAATGCATCTGCTGCCAAATTCTCTTTTCCCTGTTTGTATTGAATGTCATAATCAAATTCCAGCAATTTTGGCAACCACTGCTGTTGAATGGGAGTATTCAGGCGCTGCTCTAGCAGATATTTCAAGCTCCTCTGGTCAGTCTTGATCGTAAAATGATTGCCTAACAAGTAGTGTCTCCATTTTTGCACAGCAAAGATGACTGCCAATAACTCTTTCTCGTAAATAGAAAGGTGTAATTGTTTACCTTTCAGGTGGCGACTAATGTAAGATAAGGGATGTCCATTCTGCATCAATACTGCTCCAATTCCACTTCCACAAGCATCAGTTTCTACCACAAAGGGTAGATCAAAACGTGGCAATGCCAAGACTGGAGCTGTACACAGAGCTTGCTTCAGTTTTATGAACGCCTCTGTTGCTTCTTTTGTCCAAGTAAAACCATATTTTTTTGTTAGAGCTGTCAATGGTCTTGCAATCACTCCAAAGTTCTTGACGAACCTTCTGTAATACCCAGCCAATCCTAGAAACCCCCTTAGTTGTTTCAAAGATTTGGGAATTGGCCATTCAGCTACTGCTTCTACTTTCACTGGATCTGTAGATATTCCTGCTTCTTGGAGGTAATGCCCCAAGTATTCCACTCTGTTAGTTGCAAAAGCACATTTGCTGTGTTTAGCAAATAGCTTGTTATCCCTCATTAGCTGAAACACCTCTTCCAAATGCCTATTATGATCAACCATTGATGAGCTGTAAATCAGTATATCATCAAAAAAAACCAAGACACATTTGCGTAGTAAACTTCGAAAAACAGTATTCATGAGGCCTTGGAACGTTGCCGGAGCGTTTGTGAGGCCAAAGGGCATTACTATATACTCGTAATGACCATTATGAGTTTTAAAGGCTGTCTTAGGAATATCCTCTTTACTCATTCGTACTTGGTGATATCCTGATCGAAGATCAATCTTGGAATACACTTTAGACCCTCCTAACTCATCCATCAAGTCTTCAATCAATGGGATAGGGAAACGGTCTTTCACAGTCATGCTGTTCAATCCCCTATAGTCCACACAAAGCCTCCAAGAACCATCTTTTTTCTTTACCAACACTACCGGAGAAGCATACGAGCTAGAACTCATTTGAATCGTTCCGGCAGCTAACAATTCTTGAACCATTCTTTCTATCTCGTTCTTTTGGTAGGTTGCGTACCTATAAGGTCGCTGGTTAATGGGATTAGACCCTTCTACAAGAGGTATCTTGTGGTCATGATCCCTTCTCCTTGGCGGTAGGGCCTTTGGTTCTTCAAAAATGTCTGCATATGCGTGTAATGTTTTTAAGATTTCTGGAGATAATGTACTATCAGTCGTGTTCTTAACCTCTAATGAATAAGAACATGCTCGTTCTTCATGTACCCCTTTGTGTACTGCTATCATAGAAATCTGCACCTCTCCTTCTCTCAACCTGTTCAGTTTGGTTGCTTTAACCTCTCTGATCGATCCATCTTTAATACCATGAAGCAAAACCTTCTTCTTATTTATCATAAACTGGAGAGTGAGCTTCTGTAGATCCCAAGTAACCGGACCCCATTGCCATAACCATTGGACACCTAAGACCATATCACAACCACCTAAAGGTATCACCATGAAGTCTGCTTTAAATGTCAGACTTTGAAAGTTCCACTGAAAGTCCTCAACCTTAGCACTAATTCCCAGTTTGCGACCATCTGCAACAACCACTTTCGATATGTTTGAACTCTTCAGTTCACACCCTAATCTTTCTGCCACTGTCGTGTCCATGAAGTTGTGCGTGGACCCTGTGTCAATCAGTATGAACAAGGAACGTTTGTCATGTGTCCCTTTCACTCTCATGGTCTGATAGTCCGTTATTCCCGTCATGGCATTAAGGGATATGTGAACATCATTAGCTTCTTCCCCTTCAGCTATTCCTTCTTCCTCCTGTACCTCTTCCTCCTCTGTACTTTCAATCATAAAAACTTGAGTGTTCTTATGCTTCAGATAGTGGCTCGGTGAATATTTCTCATCACAAAAGTAACATAAACCTTCAGCTCTCCGTCTACTCATCTCCTCTTGTGACAGCAGCTTACGTGGATCTAAGGATTTCCTGATTGGGAAGTTACCCTTATTTTCTACTTCTTTTCTCCAAGGTAACAGACCTTTAGTCTGTACTCCTCCTTTGTACTGTACAATTTTCTGAGACAAACTCTCTTTGGGATGGGCTTTCTCGTACAACCTTCCTAGCAACAAGCACTGGTGCACTGTTTGTGGCTGGAACATGCGAACATGCATTTGAGTGTCATTCCGGAGGCCCGCAAGGTAAGAACTTACCAAGTACTCCTCTGATAACTTCAGTCTGGTTCGAATCAGCTCAAATCTGCCATGATATTCTACAATACCTTCTGTTCTCTCTCTTTTTCTCTTTTTTTTTTTTTTTTTTTTTTTTTGCTCGTCAAATCTTTCTTTCAACATGTTCTTGTAAGAAGGCCAATCAAGGAATACATCGAACCCAACATCAGACTGAACTAAGGCTTGGTGCCATGCGGAGGCCAAACCATCGAAATGAATAGAGGCTAATCCTACCTTCACATCGTCCGAGGTGTTATCAATCATAAAGAGTTGTTCTACTTTTGATAACCATTCTTTGATCCTATCTCCGTTAAACCTTGGAAAATCAAGCTTCGTCAAACGAGTCATACCTGGATAGGACGTTGAAATTCCGCCTCTTCCTCTGTTATGATCCATACCGTTTTGACTGATGATCGGAGTCGCCGAATTAGCCGGTGTTGCGCGACGATTGTTTGGATCATACCCCATTGAAGTCATGTTATTAGCTCCTTGAATCAATCGAATCGCTTCGAACATATCCGCGATGTTCTTATCTAGCTTCGAACTTTGATCGGCAACTGTTGTTTCCAATTGTTGAGTTCGAACCATCATCTGCTCAATTTTTGAGCCTAAGCTTTCCTCTACGCCACGAACCGCCGCTTCCTTTATCATAGCTTGAGCTCTCGTTTCCGTCATCCTCCGAGAAACGTTGAAGCTCTGATACCTTTGTTAAGGATAAACCGATCGTAAAGAGTCGTGAATTCAAAGAATCAAATGTTCCTAAAACACCAATTCTAAAATGACATCTCGCAGCAGCTCTAATACTTCTGCGCCATTGTTCTTCTAGTTCAGAGGTTGAAGATAGAAGAAAGAGAGAGAGTGAGAGAGAGAAGAGAACTCGTTGTAACCAAAATTTTCTATCCCTCCAAATATGAAAAACAGAATCGTATTTGTACAACATAATTCTGTTAATTCTGTTAATACTTCTTCTTCGTCTTGTGACGTAGCAACTTCTTCTTAATCTGTATCACTTGACCATTCAACACCTCAAAAGGACTTGTGAGTTTGTTGTGAATTGAAGTAGGAATCATATTAATTAGAATTTCGTAGTGTACAAAGATTCTACCCAAAGTTGATGAGGAAGATGACTTTGAAACATCATTGAGAGACCAAGCTCTATTAAGTGTCGATGCTTCCTTTCAGCAAGACCATTTTGTTTAGGCTTATAAGGGCAAAATAAGTAGTGTTTGATTCCGCATTGTTCAAAGTGAGCGGTGAGGTTTTTGTTTACATATTCACCGCCACCATCACTTTGAAAAATACTAACTTTTTTTTATTGTATTGAGTCTCAACCAATTTTTGAAAAGTATTGAGGACAAAGCTGACATCAGACTTGAATTTAATAGGACCCCAAAAATCAGTGTGTATCCTTTCCAACACTCTTGAAGCTAGATATTCTTAAAGAGAGAAAGGGAGCCTGAATGATTTTCCCATCTGACATGACTCACACATTGACATTGTAGTTTCATTGAAAGAGATATCATTGACTGCAAATAGATGTTGAAGAACTCTATGGTGTGGATGTCCCAACCTTCTGTGCCATGTTGTGTCACTTGCAGATTGTTGTCTAGATGAGTAGAAAGAAAGAAAGTGTGGGTTACCCAGTTTGTAGAGCCCCTCAGTTTTGCTTCCCCGAGTGAGAAGCTGTTTTGTCTTTTTGTCCTTAACATACATAGATTTAGAGTCAAATGTGAACTTGCAAGGAAAATCATTTGTGAGCTTTGAGAGTGATAGCAACGATTTTGCAATTTCAGGACATACTAACACATCATTATGAGGTAAGGTACGTGGCAGAGTCAGAAGAAAAATGGAGCCAACATGTGTGATCGAAAGGAATTCACCGTTTCTCACCATTATAGAATCATAACCAACATATGCCTGCACAATTTGCAGATTTTGAGAAGAGCTAGTGACATGATGAATAGCCCTTGTGTCAGGATACCATTCATTTCCATTATTTTGAGAGTTATCACTGATTCTCACAGCAGCCAATGCCTCAGCTCATTTTCCACATTGAAGTTTTGATTGAAGCACTTACAACACTTGTGAGCTGAATGACCATACTTGTTGCAGATTTGACAAAATGGTTTAGAGTCGTCTTCAACATAATCATTCTGAATTATCTCTTGTTTTACTGACTGTTGAAAACCTCTCCCTTGAGTGAAGTATCCACCTCTGTATGAGCCTTAAACTCTAGAGGAACCTCTGCCTCTTCCTCTAGAGTTTCCACGATCATAATAGCCACCTCCATCAGTGTAAAACACTTGATAAGGATTGATCTGTTGAGCATACTGTTCATATGTCTGCAACTTGTCATCAAAGTTGGTAAGCTTAAAGAACACATCTTCTAAATTTGGACCTGGGAGAGAGTCCATAGAATTCTCAATCACAGTACATATAGCTTCATATTCCTTCCCTAAGCCTTTTGAAATGCCATAGATCATCTCTTGTTCAGGAATGGAGCAACCAATGGAGTCAAGTTGGTCACAAAGAGTATTTATTTCACCCAAAAACTCAGTCATACTTCTGTTCCCTTTGACAACAGTTTGAATCCGCCTTTGGAAGTAAAGTTTTCTTGTAGCAGAGACTATGTTATACTTCTTAGAGAGAGCAAGCCATACCTCATAAGATGAGTGAAGACCATACACATATTTGAGAGCGCTTTCTGACAGAGAGCCAAAAAGCCAAGCCATGACAAGCTGGTCACGGCGAATCCATCTCATGTAAGCAGGGTTGCTGGTTTCTGTGACTCCTTCAGCTCTTTATACAACAAGCATAGGTGAAGATTTGTGCGTTTCTCTAGTCACAAAACCTAGCAGCATTTGGCTTGCTAGAAACTGTTCAAACAGCAGTTTTCAGAGTAGATAGTTGTTGTCATCAAGCTTGAGGGTAACACATTGTGAGATAGTAACAGTAGGAGTCGGATCTGAGCTTCCCTCCATGGCTTTGATACCATGTGAATGTAACAAGAAGATATGTTTTGAGAGAATAGATTTTTAAAAGATTGCTTTCATTACACTTGTTTCTCTGTTACATGGTTTGTCTTATATAGACTAAAGGGAGAAACAAAGAAAGTGTAGAAAACAACATTGATTAGCTGGAGAGAAAGAGACGTTAACAAGTCTCAATCCCAAGAGAGCCAAATTGGTTGGAGAGAGTAAAGGTGTCAGATTTTTGATGTCCTTTTCTGTGCACACTTCTTGTGTATTGAAGACTGCAGAGAAGACAATGAAATTAGATGGAAAGCTTCCTTGTTGGGCTTCATGGATTTGAAATCATAGGCCTTAATTGAAACGACCACTCAACTCGATCATAATCCTTAGACATATCTATTTTAATGGCCATGTGTTTCTCAATATAACTGGGAATGGTCTTCAAGGTATGAACCATCTCGTGAGCTATCAAGATGTTGTTGGAGATAAGCCGTCCTACTACAAAGGCACCTTGTGCCTCATATATCAAATATGGGAGAATTCTCTTTGAGTTTCTTACTAAAAATCCGTGATATAAGTTTGTATAAAACCATACTCAAGCTGATTGGCCTAAGGTCAGTCATCTTGTTCGGATTCGGAATTTTTGGAATTAAGCAAATTTGAGTGAAGTTCCAATCTTTGGGGAGAATCACATACAAGAATAAACTTTTGATCTCTCAAATGATTGTTTTACCAACAATTTTCAATGGGCTTGGAAGAAAGCCCCAAGCATACCATCCACTCCCAGGGTTTTATTCCCTTTAATACCAAACACATCACCTTTGATCTCCTCATTTGAAATCGGTTTAGTAAGATCAATGTTCACAGAGGGCGTAAATCTAGGGATGAACCCATCAAGGAAGGTTGAAGACGATCTTAGACCTGATGAAGCAAATAGTGAGCAAAAATAATCCACCGCAATATTTCCCGGTTATCCTTCAGAAATCTGTTCTATACCGGTTGAGTTAACCAAAGCTGGAATAAAGTTATAATGTCTTTTCTTCTTAACACTTTGTGAAAAAACTTTGTATATTTATCTCCAAGTTTTAAGGGTGAATTACTAAAATAGTTTAAAAAGATGAGTTAAAAACATTTCTACTTCGAGCAGATTGAAATTATAAATATAATTTTTTAATGTCAAATAAGATTTTTTTTTATCCTTTTCTCATTTGGCAAAAAAATTACGAAGCTGCCATTAATGAGAAATTACATGTCACCGCGCGTAAAAGGAGAAAACTGTGGCAGGTGTAGGTTTTGTTCCGAACACATGATGTAGGTTTTGGTTTGTTGTGTAGATTTTGAATCACGTTATATAGGTTTTGTTATGCGAAATAGTTTTTGGTACGTAATGTAGGTTTTGGTTCAAGTTACATATATTTTTCTATATGTTATGTAGGTTTTGCTATACGTGATAAGGTTTTCGTTTTTTGTGTAGGTTTTGAGTAACATTGTTGGTTTTAATATGTATGTAATGTAGGTTTGTTATGTACTGTTACTTAGGTCTTATGTAATGACCATTTTACCCCCATTTTTAAATCTCCACCTAACAACTGCCTCTAATGGTATCACCGTCAACAGTCTATATGTTTCATCAACCTTTATGATACCACCTAACTACCTCACATCTTTTATCATCTTTCATCACCTTTCCTCGCGAGCTGTTACAAGATTTAAATGGATCAAGTTGAAGTAATTAGTGGAAGATGGAGGCATGAGGAAGATAAGTGGTTCTTTTCTGTTGATAAATTTTGTGGGAGAAAATTCATACGCATTCAGTCAGGAAAAAGCTTGGTGGAGTTAGTTTTAGAGGTATGCAAGCAAATTTAGATGAATGAACGATTATATGATGTTGCTCTAAGTTATACGAGGCCGACTGAAGAAATGAGATTGCTTCCTAAAGATACACCACTTGTTTACTTATTTAATACTGAGAGATCAAATGTATAAGCAAAAGAAGAGGTAGTTCGTGATGAAATCTTCATTAGTCTGTAGTTGAGCAGTGTAGTAGGTCTTCATATCAGTCTTGTTGGTTTTCGGAAAACCTACAATTGGATGAAGATGATGAAGATGTAATAAGCAGGTTTGACTAGTGTGACGATCTTGATGGTGCCAGCTCTAGAGATGAAGAGTACGCTCGTAGTGGAGAGAACCTTAGCAGTTCCTCTAATGAAAGGGAATTCTTTTCTAGTGATGAGTTTGTGGGTAAATAATTCAGTGATGTAGACTTAGCCATTAGGCAATGTTATCCGACAAAAGATGTAACCCGTCATTTTAATTTTGATGTTATAGCATCATCATAATTCTTGTTTTGCGTGAAGTGTTAGGTGTCTGGATGCCAATGGTATCTTAGAAGAGCAACATTTGGTAGTAGCTCTCGCTTCTACATTAAAAAATATGTTGGGAAACACACTTGTTCCTTGACAGAGATGTCATGTCGTGCAAGACAAGCTAGTCCATATATTCGAGCTCGCCTCTATGTTGATTTCCTTGGTGGTGTAGGTCTGTCTGTTCTGCCTCTTCATGTCACTGAGTGTCTAAATAAACGTTATGGAGTTAAGGTTAGTGATTCTTTGATTCATGTTATATAGGTTTTGGTTCATGTGATGTAGGTTATGGTATGTAGGTTTTGGTCCATGTTATGAAGATTTTGGTCCATGTTATGTAGGTTTTGGTTCAAGTTATGTAGGTTTTGGTCCACGTCAGGTTAGGTAGGTTTTGCCTTATGTTTTGGTCCACGATATGTAGGTTTTGGTCCACGTTATGTAGGTTTTGGTATGTTATGTACGTTCGGTCCACGTCAGGTTAGATAGGTTTTTATCGGTTTTGTAGGTATGTTATGTAGGTTTTGTCCATGTTATGCAGGTTTTGCCCTACGTTTTGTAGGCTTTGGTTCAGGTTAGGTAGGTTTGGGTCCATGTTATGTAGGTTTTGGTTCAAGTTATGTAGGTTCTGGCTACGCTTTGTAGGTTTTGGTTCCGCATATGTAGGTTTGTTGTCTTGTAGATGAAATATTGGAAGGCACACCAGGTCCTAAAGGAAGCCCGACAGTTGGTCAGAGGGTCCTCAGAAAGCAGTTATGAACAACTACCTGCATATTTATTCATGATAAGAAGAGCGAAGCTCAGCACACTGATAAAGCTTGAAGTTGATCAAGACAACAAATTCAAGTTTTTCTTCATTGCATTTGATGCGAGTATTCAGGGATTTCCATTCATGCGGAAGGTTGTGGTTGTTGATGGCACATTTTTAAAAGGTAAATATAAAGGAACACTACTTACCGCCACCATGCAAGATGGAAATTTTAATATATATCCAATTACGTTTGGGGTAGTTGACACTAAGAATAATGAGTGTTAGGAATGGTTTTTAAGCCTAATAAACCGTGTTATCCCGGATGATGAAGAATTAGCAATAATTTCATATACGCATCACTCAATAATCAATGCGATAAAGAATGTATACCCACTTGATGGTAGAGGTATATGCATATATCATTTGCGCAAGAACATCTTGTTGAAGTTCAGGGGGGTGAGTCTTTCAAGTTATTTAAAAGAATGGCAACTGCGTATAGGTTACAAGATTTTGATGACCTATTTGCACAAATTCAAGAACTCAATCCTCCCCTTCATGCTTATGTACATAAAGCTGATGTTAGGTTATGGAGCCGTGTACATTTCCTCGGTAATAGGTTCAACATCACCACAACAAATATAGTCGAATCAATCAATCATGCCTTGAGTGAAGCTAGGACATTTCCAATTGTGCAACTTATTGATGCAATAATGTCCATGTTAACAAGGTGGTTCACATATAGGAGAAAAAAGTGGCACTAACAACCACATTTCTCACAGCTAGCGTATAGAAAGTGCTAAAGGTATTGCATTATGTTTTGGTCATCTTATGTAGGTTTTGCTTTCATTATGTAGGTGTTACCACCGTTATGTAGGTTTTGATCTCGTTATGTAGATTTTGATCCCGTTATGTAGGTTTTATTTTATGTAGGTTTTGCATCCGTTATGTAGGTTTTACCACCATTATCTAGGTTTTGGTATTCAATGTAGGTTTTCGATTTTTCATGTATGTTTTGGTCGTGCAATGCAGGTTTTCCTAGCGTTATGTAGGTTTTAGTTTTAACGACATAGGGTTAATTATTGATCTTTTAGGGGAAAGTTCAGGAAACCAAACTCTTCGGGGTACAACAAATAGATGAACATCAGGCACATGTGACAAACCACACATCATCTAATGTTGTCAATTTGACGAAGAGAAAATATTCGTGCAAGAGGTATGACGTAGACAAAATTCCTTATGTTCATGCCCTAGCTGTCGCCGAAAGTGCTAGTCTTTATATAGTCTTTCTCACTCATTGGTATTACTACACAAAAACTTTGTACGATGCCTATGCTAAGTGTATTAAGCCTTAAGATGCTGCTACACCTGTACCCAAGGAGGTTGCAAATAGGTTTTGTAAGCCTCCATCGATTAGAAAGCAAGCAGGCCGACCGAAAAACTCAAGAATAAAAAGCGTCCTAGAGGTGGTAGTTGACTCTAAACGACCAAGGAAGATGTACACTTGTTCAATTTGTTCTCAACACCGCCATAATACGCGTACTTGCCCATCAAAACCATCACATACATGACCATTTACTCATTCTTTGTAGTAAATATTGAAATTACGTCCCCTTATGTATTTGTTCACTAAGTGATATGTAGGTTTTTACTCCCATTATGTAGGCTTATGGTAACATTATGTAGGGATATGTAACATATATGAAATCAAAACCTACGTGACGTAAACCAAAACATACATAATAGATACCAAACCTATATAACATCAAGCAAAACCTACACAACATAAACAAGTCATACCCAAAACCTACATAACATCAATCAAAACCACATAATGTAAAGCAAAACCAAAACTTATATAATGTAAATCAAAACCTACATAACATAAAACAAAACCTATTGAACATAAAACAAAACCTACATAACGTAAACCAAAACTTACAAGTTATATAAGTATTGTTATGTAGGCTTTAACGACCTCCTCTTTTGTAGGTTTTGGTTCACGTTATGTATGTTTTGATTAAGTGTAATGTAGGTTTTACGACCTCTTATGTAGGTTTGACGACCTCTTATGTAAGTTTTGATTCAGTTGAATGTAGATTTTACGACCTCTTATGTAGGTTTTACATCCTGCTTCATTGGTTTTCCGGAGTGTTGTGTAATTTTGTAAGTTACTTCCTTTTATGTTGGTTTGTATAAGTAATTATCACTATGTTGGTTTGTACAAGTAATACACTTATCATTATATAAAATTATACATAAATGTTACGAAACCCTAAAAGTTAAAATAGAGTATGTGATTAAACCCACTGCTCAAATCGGTGAGTTCGTAGTTGTCCGGACCTTCACATATATATGTGTTTAAATCAACCCAGAACTCTTCATGGGATGCCTCTACATCCTCTCCTTCCTCTGGGATCTCCTCAAACTCATAAAAGGAGAACCTCATAGGGCGCGTACCAACCAATACCCACATCTCGTTCATTTTTATGATATCAAGTTGATTCATGAGCAACCAATCCACAAGTTTTGCTGCCCATGTATACTTCATCTTTGTCAATTTTAGCACTACACCAACCAATAAGTTGTCTCAAATTTCGATGAAGGCATCTTCATCAATTGCTAATCACATTTGCTTGAAATCTGACAGCTTACAAAAATGATTGAAGCTCTTTTTACTAGAAGACCTTTTGTCTGCGCTGAAAAGTCTCCTTGGATATTCTTTCTGCGCCATTGCTGCAAGGAAAACAAGGCATCACAATGTTAAATCACATGCCTACATAACAGAAACAAAGCCTACTTAACAAAATCAAAACCTACATAACATGAACCAAAACTTACATCTCTAAGACAAAACCTACAAAACAGACTCAAAACCTACATTATATAAACCAAAACCTACATAACTGAGTCAAAACCTACATAACACAATCAAAAACTACATAACGTAAACGAAAACCTGACATAAACCAAAACCTACATTACGTAAACCAAAACCTACATAACATAAACCAAAACCTACAAAATGTAAACCAAAACCTACATAACGTATACCAAAACCTACATGACATGACCTAAACCTACATAACGTAAACCAAAACCTACATAACGTATATGAAAACCTATATGACTGAGTACATCGTAACCTACATAACTCAACACAAAATCCACCCAACGATCGCCTTTAAACCTACAAAATACATACAAAATCTACAAAAAATTCAATTTCAGTGCAGTTATTTTAGTGGCCAACCCAAATTGAACGGCTTACAAACTCTAAATCTCGCACAAACCAGAGATAAAAAAAAAAACCAGATATTGAGAACTTACTTTTGAGATGACGATATGCGGAAATGTACTAGAAAATCTAAGAGAAGCTGGTTTCATGACGAGAAAACGGAAGAGAAGAAGAAGAAGAGAAGATGTGAACCACGAACACGATGAATGAGAATGTAGAATGCAGAAATCTATCAGAAAATCTATAAAAAGCCTATGTCGTGACAGAAGAAGAAGAAAGTAGAGAAAGAAGAAAAATTTCGTGAAAGTTTGAAAGATATGAATTGCGGTTTTTCTTGGAAATGTAGAGAAGAGAAGTAGTGAACTTTTCATATTTATCTATTTTTAAAATTTGTACTAAATGAAATTCTCGTAATAAACTGATGCCCTTAAGAATAACAAGTAATTTCATCTTTTACTGTTCGTAATTGTCAAAAGATTATATGCTACTTTTTTGAAGTACTAGGTTCTTATACTATATATGCATCTATATATATTTTTGTTTAACATATTTATTTTCCCATTTAAAATTTTGTAAAAGTTTGGTCTTTTGTATCTTTATATAAATATTTTAGCAAGTAAACTCGAATATAATTATACATAATTATTTAAGAAAAATTTAAAATATTTTTAACAATTTTTTAATAGTTTTTTTAAAGTCTTATGAGTTGGACTAAGAAAGATAAATACTTTGTAAAGCGGTTGAATGTCTATACTAATAATTAACTTTTATATGTATAGATATGTGATTTTTGTAAAACATCAAACAATATTATATAGGTTGTTTGCAACGTAAATTAGTAACATTTAGTAACGTTTTCAAGAAAACCATTTATTTGACCGGTTAAATTGGATTAAAATAATTTAAAAGAATGGAGAAATCTCGGGAAAATTATGCGTTTTAACCACCAATATTCAACAATTGAAGCAGAGAATCGCGAATGAAGAAAATTCTGCAATTGTAGATTCGAGATAGTTGTGAGCATTGGTCATATATTCATATTCTTTAGTTTCTTTTAAATTCTCTATGTTTGTGATTCTGATTCAAAAATCATACTATCATTTTCTATTTTTAATGTCATTTTAATAGATGTGTTTGCCTTGCTTGTATTCATATATCAAATAATATATCTATTGTAGCATAGTTCTTTAAGAGTATAAAGATAATATAATAATTTTAATATAAAAAAACTTATGAAGCATCAACACAAAAAAATTGAATGGCATGTCAATGTAAAAGTGTTTTTAAGAAACTTTTATGAAAAAAATTATGTGAAGTTGTAACTTAATATTTAAACATACGTTTAAGTAATTCACTTATATGGTTAGAGAACAATAATATGCATCTACATTTTTATTTAGCTATAATAAAAAATCAATATATATATATACATATTATTTTTAACTCATATTCCATTAGCTAAAATAAAACGTGTAATTAAAATCTAGATTAGTTTCAAATATCTTCATCAAACATTATCTTTTGTTAACAGTAATATCAAAAAAGTTTGTTCTATTATTCAAATCCTATAAAAATCCAAATAATATTTAGAAGAAATAGATTTCAATGTACCTTGGAATCGGAGAGGAGGAGTTCAATGCCCATTGGAATATTGCTCTTTTTGAAATTCCTAGCTTCCCAATGATGCATGAGTCGTGCAATGACCTCTTCACTGCAGAATTGGCTGTCTATTTCATCAAGGATATCAAAAGTGAATGATTTGGAAGAGGGGACGGTAATTTGTGGTGTCATCTTTTGGTAAGTGGAGATGGAGGCGTTAATATGGTGGTTTGTTATCTCTCGAATAGTTTGAGAAACTGAGGCGAGTGACTAATATTTGTATACGAAAATGTAAATTTAATGTGAGATAGTGGGTTTTGGTGAGTAAATTACAAAGTGGGGGAGGGGGGGGGGGGGGAATTTAATGCAACGTTTAGTTAATGTCTAACGTTTAGTCCATTGGTTGTGATTAAGGGGGGAATATGAATCAACTATGACATTGATCTCTCCGGTTTTATTGAAAATGTTACTAAACGTTACTAATTTACTAATGCAAAGAGACATACGATATATTACGTATGACTTCTAATCAATAGCATAGCTAGAAGATTATTTAATTTAAATAAAATATGACTATTCATTTATATTACACATGAATCATATATTAAATAAGCATTCTATATATTGGTATTTATATCATATATTTTATATATTGGTTGTGTTTTTAATAATATAACTATATGAAAGAGAAGAAGGATAAAATAGAATAAAAACGAATAAAATATTTTATATAACATATTTGACTTTTATAATAATTAGAGATTGTGTCGTTTCCAAACCGCACAGGAAAGTTTCCGGTCACGTAAAATCGAGTTGTAAAGAAGTTTCATATGTAACTTAAGTTAATGTGAAACCTTTGAATGTCCATATTACAACAAGTAAGGTGATTAAGCAAATAATTGTTTTGAGTTTTTTTCTTAAGAAAAATATTTCTAAAACATAAGCTGATGTGGCAACAATATAGGAGTTTGAGAAAGATGAGTTGGATGGCTTAAGAGGTCTCAAAACCTTCATTTTATATTTTATATATTGGTGTTTTGAATAATATAACTATATGAAAGAGAAGAAGGATAAAATAGAATAAAAACGAATAAAATGTTTTATATAACATATTTGGCTTTTATAATAATTAGAGATTGTGTTGTTTCCAAACCGCACAGAGAAGTTTTTAGTCACGTAAAATCGAGTTGTAAAGAAGTTTCAGATGTAATTTAATTTAATGTGAAACCTTTGAATGTCCATATTACAGCAAGTAAGGTGATTAAACAAATAATTGTTTTGAGTTTTTTTCTTAAGAAAAATATTTCTAAAACATAAGCTGATGTGTCAACAATATAAGAGTTTGAGAAAAATGAGTTGGGTGGCTTAAGAGGTCTCCAAACCTTCATTTTATTAGTATATATAGATTCTAGTCATTCTTTCAAGTTTTTACCACTTATCCTTGTTTTTTTTTTTGTTGCCAATAGAGCTCTTCCTCTTTATAAGGTATACATAATTCTCTTTTAATATCTCTCACGACTTGCTGATTAGGGTTTGCCTTACTAACCTCATTTTCGAGATTTCCTTTCAACCTCGTGATACGAAGATCAGAGTTAAATTCGGACCCTTGTTTGCACCTCAAAATTGCTTTTCTACTCACCGAAATTTTCTCTAGAACAGAGATATTAGAACCTGATTCCTGCTGATTCCAAGCTGCAAGTAATGTATCTTTAAAACCCACTTGCTAAGCGGAGTAAAATGGGTATGTGGTCCGAACCGAGTGGATCCAAATATCTATACTTTGACGTAGGGAAAGAAGAGAGCCACCTAGGATTATACAAAGCTCGATTAAGAAGACATTTCAAAAATACAACGTTCCATTCATCTTCCCATGAAAATTTGTTACCAGTAAAGGCCAACTCATTAAGCTTACATTCAAAAATAATATTCCTGAAGGCAGAAAATGTAGCTTCCTCTCTCGAAGGGCCACCAATTTAATCCGAATTATCAAAGAGTCCATTCAGGTCCCCAGTGACGAGCCAAGCATCGTTCCTACCACGGCCAATACCACACAACTTGACGTAACAGTCTTACCAGTTCTCCATACACAAAGGAAATAAAGAATTTTGTTGATCCCAAAGTGACTTCGACATAAATAATACGTTTATGGGAGTGAAGGATTACAACATCGTTAGAAGCTTTCCAAAAAAAATGCTAGTCCACCACTCAAACCTTCTGGATCAACTACATAAAGCTGATAGTACCCGAAGGATTTATGGATACCGGTCATATGCACTATGGAGCTCTTGGTCTCCATAAGGTCAGTTCCCACACCCTGACAATTCCACGCTAATATGCTCATCTCAGACTCGGCGGTTGCTCACTTGGAACGACCTCCAAATTGGTGTGTTTAACGCCTTTGTTCTTTGTCGTGTCCTCTTCCTCATCACACGCTTTCCTCTTCGAATTAGAGTATTTCTCTGCCTCCTAAGTAGGCTTTTCTCTGTAGATCACCATACTTTTCTTCTTCAGCTGCTGTCGTTTTTATTTACTGGGTCTTCGCCTAATCCTTGGACCTTGTGATTTAAATCCGGATGAACTGGCTCCATAGGAGCCATGTTTATAAACCGTAGAGTTATCACAAGCTGAAAACGAAGTGAACTCTCTAATGCCATTGTCGCCATAGACATCGGGACAAGACTGAACAGATCTCATTGCTCGCGTAGAATCCGCGAGAAGTTTCTCCCGAACAAATGTATTCTTCGCCTTGTCTTGCTCTTGGTAATCAAAATCCAGGCTTTTACCTTTATTCAAATCCTTAGTGACTGGAACAGGGAACTCTAATGGTAAAAATATGGTTCGTTCTGCAGGGGTTTTCTCCAAATTCCAAACATGTCTCCTAAGTCTGATGACTCTTGCTTGTTTTTCCGCAGAATATGAGGCTAGGATATAGTTGCGCATCACATCCAAAACCTCGTCTGAGATCTTAGGCTTACTAGTTGCTTCATCAATGTTGACATCACTCTCACAGAGTACTCCTTTCAAGGGGTCACCTTCCTTAAGTATAGGTGAATTCGAAGGAGCAACCACAATTGAGTTAACCATCGTATCATTCGAATGCAGGTTTTTGTTAAAAAGTGGACAGCGAGCTTTGTCGTGACTGAGGCATAAACAGTGGAAGCATCTCTTTCGTAGTCTTTCAAATTCAAAAAACAATATTCACCACTTCTCCAAAGGGAAATTCGAAATTTTTTCCATTATGTAGGGGCTTGTTTACATAGAACGAATATTGGCTCTGATATAGCCTTTGCTTTGTGGTTTAAGGGGGTCGAAAGTAAGCTCAATAACCTTACCGTTAACACTAGCTATCTCAGAGATAACACCTTTGTCATAATAATCGATCGGGATATCTCTCATCCGGATCCACACCGGGAGGAATTGAAGGTAGTCTTTGGAATGTTTCTCTTCCCATTTCTCAATGGCAATATTCCAATCATTATAAGACCAGGCTCCTGCATTAAGAACAGTAAGAAGATCCTGTTTATGATCAAAGATGAATTGAAATCTGTCATTAGACAGAGCAAAACCAAGACACTGTCTTGCGTTTTCCACAATCTCGGTATGTCATGTATGAAACTAGACATTTTCTGACACTTGGGGTTCAAAAGTCTTCCCAGAAGGCTGCGACCATTGCGCTCGGCTGCATCAAAGGTAGGCACAGAGCGAATCATAAAAGTTTCTCCTATTCAATAGTCATCTTCTCAAAGATAGTATCAATATCCTTAGACATCACAACCGTACTCATTCACTCAAAGCCCGAACAAAAGCAAAGCAGAGGCGGAGGAAGGGTGAGTCAAGACGGCGAGGGCTTGAAAAGCTAGGGTATTCTTCATGAATCTTGCAGAATAAGTAAGGAAAGAACAAAAAAATAAATAAAGAAAGATAGGCGGCAAAAATGGAAATAGTCCACTACAGACAGCTCTTAGAGGCAAAGACTAACTTAAAAAAGAGGACTAAGCCCCCGAAGGAGAAAAACCAGTGATTGTGCTAATGTGCATTAGTAAATAATTTTTGTGTATAGCTTAATGAATTTTATTGATATGCATGCTAATAATTTGACTTGCAAGCAAAATGTATAGCAAATTTTGATAATTCACAAAGCTGATTACTCCTTAATCTTATTGATATGCATGCTAATAATTCTTTATACTCTTATTGCTTATTCTTTACTTTAATTTTATTTTCTTGTTTAAATATATGCTTTAAGTTTTTCAAGAAATCAAAAACCATAATTCTTAACTTGATACACATAGACATGATGTGTAAAGTTCTGATCGGTTAAACCGTAATATTGAGTTCTTTTTGTAGGATTTAGGTTGTATGTATGTTGGTTGTAGATTTTTTTTGTAGTATTTTGGATGTAGAATTTTATTTTCGTAAAATCATAAATAGTTTTTCATAAATTATGAATTATGGTTTGTAAAAGGGAAAACTGTCAATTAAACATTACTTTCACCAAAAATCGTTGACTAAACATTGAATTCTGAATTTGGTAGATGAAACTATCAATTTTTTGTTGACTTTTTTAAAAAAATCAAAATTTGCGTTGACTTATCCAATTGAACATTCCGTTAATTTCAAATAAAAAATTTTCTTTTAAGTCGAAAGCCAAAATCGATTTTGGAAATTTGATTCAGTTCTTATTTTCTTTTTAAATAACTCTTAAACCTGATTTTTTTTCAAGAATGGTCTCAAGAATTGAATTTGAGCTCATTCTTGAAAGAAACGAGAAAATTAAGCTTAAGGATTCTTTAGAAATAAGATAAGAACTGAATCGAACTTCCAAAATCGATTTTAGCTTTCAAATTAAGAGAATTTTTTTATTTAAAAGTAACAAAATGTTCAATTGGCTAAGTCAATGAAAAGTTTGATGTTTTTTAAAAAGTCAACAAAAAATGATAGTTTAATTAACCAGATCCGGAGTCCAATGTTTAATCAACGATTTTTGGTAAACATAATGTTTAATTGATCATATTTCCGTTTGTAAAACCATATTAATTTTTTTATGTGACTTTACTCCAGTGGTAGATCGTAAGTCTATTGAAGGCATACACTATTACACACTCAGGGATCAAACCCCATTGCCTACATTATATAGGAACTTGACTAATGAGTCCGACCAGTTGTGACTCCATATTAACAAAAATAAAATTGTGTACAAGGTTTTAGCTATAGAAAAACCTTACATAAGAAAAAATATTTGGCTTTGTAAAGCAATGAGACCAAAAAAATAAACCTAAAACATTGAATTAATTTAGTGTTTTTATAAGTACATATTAGTAGCTTCACTTGTCCTTTGTATTAAAGTGAAATGAAATCAAATAAAACATCTGCAAGCATATAAGACGATATTGAATATCCAAAATAACAAACAGCAACGATGACAAGCGGTGACTGAGATCAGATTAGTCATTCTCGGGTGAGAGGATATTAAATATCTAAAATATCGAATATGGTGAAACAAAATCAAGTTGAAAGCATCACAAAAATTAGTAGATTAAATAAAATGTATGATAGGTATTTTAAAACATCAAATATTAAACAAATTTATTAATAAACATGATTTTACACACATACAAAACTAGTATATTTAAAATACAAACCATTTCTAGCTTGTGAATTATGCTATATTTGTGTAAAAATGGTGAGAAAACCCATGATTTTTCACAAAAAAAAATTTATGTGTTTAATTACACTTTATAATCATGTATTTTATAATCACTAACTAAAATTTGTTTTCGTTACTCAGTAATTACTTAGGTCGTTATGGTGTTGCAGGAGAGGAGACGACGAATGTGACGACAGTGATGGTTGGGATAGTAAAAAGGAACCAAGTGAAGAAATTTTTAATTTACATATACAACTTAACAGTAATAGCGAATATGATCCATCTAATGAGAATAATTTATTTCAAATTGGCCAAGCTTTCATAGATAAAGATAGTTTTAGAAAGGTAGTCGATAAATACACTACGTATATGAAGAAAAATACGGTATAAGAGATATGAATATATTAAAGTTGCAGCTATGTGTGCAGAAGGGTCTAATTGCAACTAGAGACTCTGTTATTTCGTATTGTGAGCATAAAATGTGTGATAGACACATATGGGCCAACTTGTACAAGAAATTTGGTGATGAAACAAGGTTTCTACATATTTCATTTTGGAAGATGGCAAAAGCATATAATATGAGATTCTTTGAGCAAAGAGTGGAAGATTTTTAAACTTCTATATCATGAAGCTTATGATTATCTTATGTGATGATCTACATGTCACTAGTCTAGGTATAAAATAAATTATATTATTGTACTAATTAAGTATTGTTAATATCAAAATTAGTATACTGCCTCACTCTTCTTTTTGTAGAGCATTTTAGAGGTTTTCCAAAGAGCGAAGCTGTTGAAAACAATATTACTGAATCATTCAATAATGTCATCAATGATGGATGATTTAAGGCACTAATGGAGATGCTTGAAAAAATTCGGATAAATGTCATGAAAAGCAATAATGAAAAGATACACATGGTAGATAATATAAAGGAGAGATTACCCCCTATGTTAAAAAGTTACTTGAAAAACAAAGAAATAAGGTAGGAGATTTCACTCCAATTTCTGCTCGAAGAGGTTGGTATGAGGTTGATCAGGGCAGTGACAAGTATAGTGTTAACATAAGAAATAAATTTCTTGCACATGTCGTCGATACGAGGTCAGTGGTATCCCGTACTCTCATATGATTTCAGCTTTATGGTCCGAGAGTAGAAATGTTCACACTCCCGAATCGATTGTTTCTGAATGGTTTTCAACCTTTAATGGAAAATGTGTTATGAACATGTATGTATTAAGACCTGTAAATGGTATAGAGTTCTGCATGTGGATATGGATGTGATAGTGTTACCACCACCTTCAAGAGAACCATGTGGGAGGAAAATACCAAAAAGATGTCTTGAAACATATGAAAACTTCTATCGGTACACAAGCACAACATGAAATTAAAATGGTATATAATTGTCTTTTTTTCTTTTTTATGTGGACGTTTATTGTCTTTTCATAATTAGTTTTTGTTTAAACATGTTTTTATGCTATTCTACATTTTTTTTATATTTTCAGACATGTAGCAAGTGTCTAAAGACTGGCATAGCAAAAAGAAATGTCCAAATGAAACAGCTACCATTATCCAAAAGAAACATCGAGGTCATCCATCCAAAATTCAGCCAAATGAACCATCCATGGAGACAATAAATATGATTCATAGCCCCATACCATCCACATTACATAGTCAAACAGTACTCATACTTTATAATCAACCAAATTTTTATGCAGAAAGTCATGAAATTTTTTAAAATCAATTAACAAGAGACGACTATGTTTGTGTTGGTCGGAGCGTTCAAGACATGACTACCAACATTTTGCTACCTTCGTCACTTTTTAGAGAGCATGAACGAAACAAGTTAAATGTTAGACGACGCAAAATATGTCATCTTATTCGTAAGAAATTTGTGTTATTGTGTTTGTTATTTTATAACTTCATTTTTTCTTGTGGAGTACTCCATGACTTCCATTTTCTGCTTTTCTTATTCTTGTACCTTTTATTCAAATTCTCTTTTCTTCTTTTCCAGATATTGCTAATTAGAATTTATATTCATATTTTATTATTTTTTGGTAAGGGGATGTGTATATTGTAATTTTGAACAAAAAACTTAGAGAAAGCATGAGAGAAAAGGAGTTTCGAATGAGGATTTCTATTTCAACTACGGTTTAAAATATCTATATAAAAAGCTTATCCTTATAACATATAATATGTACTGGTCATTAAGAAAATTAAAATGGTTACAGAGAATCAATTGCCCAATGTCATCTGATGGCAAAGAAGCTTCATTTGAATTACAAAATATGTGGCTAAAAAAGAATGTTTTGTTTTCTTTTTGTTGATTATGCTCAAAAATAAAATAAAATGAAAATCATTGTAAGAACCATTTCATAAGAGCCATTTGCCGAGTAAGGTCAAAGACGCTATGATTTTAACGTCGTTTAGATATAGGGGTATTTCTTTTCTTTTTTTTTGTCAACTAGCATAGCAGCTTTTAAATACCACTCCTACTATTGGGTAGAGCATTCAATTCTTGAGAATTCTAATTAGGGGCCTTTCTCGTTATTAATATAAAATTATGGTTCTAAATCCTAAAAACAAATTTCATGGTTTTTCTAATGTTTTTCTAAAAGGTTATGGTTTGGTTACCCATTTTTCCTATATATTTGTATATTAGTATGTTGTTAGTTTTTTTAAAGGGTTCAAAATTAAAATCACATTTAATTTCATGATTTTTAAGGAAAGAAAACGTATCTTTGAATAGAATAAAATGTTTTAATTGTCAATTTATAGTAAATAGAATGCAGTCAACATATCTACATATGACAATTTCATTGACATTTAAATACCTTCTACAATATGCAATGCTATTGGCTATAAATAGATTTAACATTCACCATGAAAAACATAAAAGAAAATATAAATATTTAAAGTAAAAGAGGAAAGAGCAAAAGAAAATGGTGAAGCTCATCGTTGTCTTGATTGTATCAAGTTTATTGTTTGCTGCTATTCACTTTTCTAATGTAAAAACTTAAATACTTGTTTTATTCTTTTGGTTTATATATATTTCTACAGGCTAAGTTAGAAAGTCCATCTGAAGCACCCGCATTCCAAAAGGCACGTTTAAGTTCTTTATTCACAAAATATTATATTATGAACAATTATGTTAAAGAAAAAATATTACACGTATATATATATATATATATATATATATATTATTTTTAAAACAATTTTAACTTAGTAGAATAGGGGAGAAGGTTCACTTAGACCAGAATGCAACTATATTATATTTTGTATAAGTATAATTTTTATCCTAACAATATTATATTTTATCACTAATTTGTGTGCGTCATCCAAAAGAATTTCAGAATGGGGGAGAAGGTTCACTTAGACCAGAATGTAACTTGTCTAAACAATAACTTCCTTTTCATTGTTTACATAATCCATCAGTAGATTAATTAATCCAAACTAACTTATTATTCAATTTATATTTACATGTTTAGAATGTCCACATGTGTGTGCATATCGATGTTCAACAACATCTCATAAGAAACCATGTTTGTTCTTCTGCAACAAATGTTGTTTAAAATGTTTGTGTATACCTTCTGAAACATATGGTCACAAAGAAGAATGTTCTTGTTACAATAACTAGAAAAACAAAAGAGGTGGACCAAAATGTCCATGATTGCAACTTTATGAAAAAGATATAAAAAAATAAAAGAAAAAAAATCTAATTTTGTATTTCCATAACATGTTGATCTTAACATATATTTAATATAACTTTTAAGTTTTCTTCCATAAAAATCTAAGTTAATGCATACATCTGGTTCTACCAATCTTATAAATCAAAACTACTAAGCCAAATTGTCTAAGATTTTTTTAAAAAAAAGGCAATTATCTATTGTTTCTCATAACACCTTGTATATTTTCTTTTATATTTTAAAAATCTCTAGCAACTTAAGACTTTCATCTTCAAATAGTTACTCTCATTCTCATCTAAACAAGGCTGCAATGCTTATATATAATCACAATGTTGTTTTGACAAAAAGAAAATACAATGTTGTATTTGGAGGGCTTGACACTTCTACTTTTTAAGTTTTTTGGAGATAACACATTTTCCTAAAAGTTTTAATCATCAAAATCTATGATGCGATTATATTTAAGCAAATGGTATGCAAGTAAGTTTTCTTTATAAGATGTTATAATAGAGATTCGAACTTTAGAAACCTATAAAATAGTTCTATTTTCTTTCTTCTTCTTTCTCCTCATTTTCTTATGTTTTTTCTTTAATTTATTTTTCTTTTATGTATTTTGTAACGAGACTTTTCTCTTCTCTTTTTTTTTTGGAGCTGACTTCCTACACCTAACGTTGTCTCGGTAAGACCCTTTTGTTCCTTGACAGCCAGCCAAAGTTTTCACTATCAGTTTTGCCCAACTGTTTCTGCCCCTTCTCTGCTCAATATTTTCTGCTTCATCTTAGCATTGGGACCTCTTCTTAATGTCCCGACTATCCGAGAACCACTTTCATCGGATATCGGTTTTGCTGTCACTACTAGCCATAAGAGAGCACACCAAAGAGCCTCGACGTACTAGAGTCCACATGATTTTGGCGAACTACAACACATGCACAATTCTAATAGGTACCTTTATGTTAATATATCTGGTCCAATATTTAATTTTTAGGACTTGATTTGTATGAATGATGTTTGCTTTTAAATTACCAATTAAATCTATGAATGCAAACAATATCAAAGTAACATATTGAGAAGAAAGAACTCGTATCTCTGTATTTCATCGTATTGAGAAAGAGGCTATTGCAAACTATATATATGTAGAAGATGGAGCTCTGTTTAATCATATAAGGGATTTAACCGGTTATATAAGAAAACCAGACCAATTCTAATTCTATTACTCTAATACCCTCCCTCAAGATGGCAAGTATATGGACAACATTGTCATCTTACTAATGATTTTATTAAACATGCTAGTAGACAAAGGTTTAGTGAAAATGTCTGCAAGATTATGCTCCGATTTCACATATGAAGGCTTTATCAAACAATCAACGATCTTCTCTCTTACCTTGTGGCAGTCCATCTCAAGGTTCTTAGTCCTCTCATGGAAGACTGAATTGTTGGATATGTGAATTACAACCATTGAGTCAAAGAAGAAGGTTATTGCTTTCTGTTGGGGCGTGTCTAGTTCTTCAAGAAGATTAGCAAGCCACATTACTTCCTTCAAGGCAAATCTCATGTCTCGATACTCCGATTCAGCTGACGAGAGGGAAATGGTTTGATGTTTCTTAGACTTCCACGAAATCAGTGAAGATCCAAGGAACATACAGAAACCAGATGTTGATCTTTGTGTGTCTTTGCAAGAGCCCCAGTCAGCATCTGTGAAGGCCTTGAGAATCAAATCACAATCTGAAGAATAGAATATGCCTTTTCCTATTGTTCCTTTTAAGTAGCAAAGTACTTTAGGAGAAACTTGTAAGTGAGATTGTCTTGGGGCTTATGTGAATTGACAGAGTTTATGGACTGCAAATGTGATGTCTAGTCTTGATATAGTAAGATACACCATCTTGCCGATGAGCCTTCTGTATGTCTCTGGTTCCGGAAGTAATGGTTCTTCACTGTCCAAAGAGAGTTGTGTACTCGGCTCCATTGTTATATTTGAGGGTTTGCTAGCTAATAATCTTGTTTCTTCAAGTAATTACAGTGTATATTTCCTTTGACAGATAGAAATATCTGATGCACTTCCTCCTATCTCCAATCCGAGAAAGTATCTCAATGGTCCTAAGTCTCTAACTTTAAAATGACGGTGAAGGGCATTTTTCAGATGGTTAAAGTCTTCTTCATTGTTGAAGGCAATGCTTATATCATCTACATAGACTAACATTGCAATGTATTTTCCATTAATATTCCTAATGAAGAGTGTGTGATCTGTGTAAGACTTCTTGAACCCCAGAGATTGCAGAGTGTTGCTGAATTTCAAAAACCACTGTCTTGAAGCCTGTTTTAAACCATACAAGGATTTGTGCAATTTGCATACTGCATTGTCGGTTAATGTCTCTCCTTCTGTAGGTGTATATCCTGGTGGTAAAGACATATAGATTTCTTCAAGCAAATCCCCATTTAGGAAAGCATTTGGCACATCAAGCTGCGTCAAACTCTAACCTTTTGCCGCATCTACTCCAGTTAGAGTTTTAATTGTCTTCATTTTGGCGACAGGGGGTAAGGTATCAATGAAATCTACTCCATCTTTTTGTGTAAAACCCTTAGCTACTAACCTAGCTTTGTACCTTTCTAAAGTTCCAACAACATTCAATTTAGTTTTATAAACCCACCTACATCATATTGCTCGTTTTCCTTCAGGTAAAGAGCAAATAGTCCAAGTTCCAGAGTTCTCTAATGCTATCAGTTACTCATTCATGGCATAGATCCATTCCTCAAATTTCTTAGCTTGAGAAAAAGAAGTGGGTTCAGAGAAAAGACTCACACCACAGATGTATGTCTTGTAGGATTATGACAGATAGTCATATGACATGTAGTTTGCCAATGGAAAAGGTAAGTCATTTTTTGTAAGACCACAATAGTAATCATGAAGATAATCCAGAGCTTTTGTTTTCCTTTTGTTGACTCTGTTAGGAAGTCTCACTCTAGCTTCATCTTTATTGATTTGATCTTCTGAGATTACAGGAGAATTATGAACCTCATTCGCTGTTCTTGTTTCCTTAGAATGTGAAGGCATTGAAGGATCACACTTAGAAACATCCACAATTTCTCTGTTGTCTGTTTCAGTTGGAAACAAGACATCTATTTTACTCTGTTCTTTATCTTGAAAAGGGAATATGTCTTCATGAAATACCACATTACAAGAGATACCCAATGAACACATGAGGTTTGGCTCGATGATCAAAAGTGTCTTTGCTTCTGAGAGGTTGAGTTGTTACAAAGACAGCCAAAAACTTTTAAGCTTTCATAGTCTGGTACTTTAGAGCTCATCATCTGATACAGTGACACATTCTTATGAATAGTGGCTGGCAGTCTGTTGTTCAAGAAGAATGTGGTGAGGACACAGTCTCCCAAGTACTCTAGGGGCATGTTGCTTTGAAACATCAACGATCGTGCTACATTCCAGATGTGCTAGTGCTTCCTCTCTACTACAGAGTTTTGCTCCAGTGTTTCAGGGTAGCTGTGATAAGACTCAATACCCTTGGATCTAAATAACTTTTCAAACTTTAACTCTGGTGCATTATCCGATCTTACACCTTTTACAACAGCTTGATATTAGGTCTCTATCTTTGTCAGAAAATCTAGAAAAACTTGTAAGACATCACTTTTCAAATGCATTAGATAAATCCAAGTAACTTGTGAGTAATCATCAACTATAGTTAATAAATAATGATATCCCTCTAAAGTGGGAACAGAGAAGGGTCGCATACATCAATATGAAGCAAGTCAAAAGGAATATTGCACATGTTATTAAACAAAACAAACGGTAAATGTCTCTGCTTTGCTAAGGGACATATTTCACAATGAAATATATATTTATTCCTTTTATTAATGCCAAGCAACTTCATCACAAAATCTACTTTAGTCACAACACGATGTCCTAATCTATTGTGCAAAAGGGAATTACTAAAAACAACACTGACTGAAAACGAAAGGTTTTGAACAACTTTGTTTTCAAAGGAAATTTTGTCAAGGATGTAGACAATTGATATGTGCTTAGCTTAACCAATCATCAGCCCCTTGATAGGCTCCTGAATCACAAAAGTAATAGGATCAAATATAACACGACAGTTTAAATCATTAGTCAATTGACTAACACTAAGCAAGCTTAATTTAAAATCGAGAATATACATAACACCCTTAAATACCAAATTGTCATTAATCTTAACTTCAACAATTCCCTCGATGTGAATATTTAAACCATTCAGTAAAGTGATAGTCTTACTCTTTAGAGCAATCAAGTGAATGAAAAAAATTCCTATCATGACTAACATGGTGAGTTGCTCCAATATCGATGATCCAAGATTGACTAGAAAGATTTACCCCTGTGGTTCTCATTATTCCTACAAAGTGAAGTACGGACTTTGAGAAAGTCATACCTGGTAATGCAGTAATGGTTCCTTTGGTACTTGATGTTTGTTACTACTTACTCGATGGTAAGGCTAACTGAGAGTTGAAGTAGGCAATTACTCCTTCCATTATATCTTTAGACAAGCCTTTTAGGATGCCTGCAGTTCCTACTTGATCTTCTTTACTATATGAGAGAGCAATCTGAGCAATTGTTGGTTTATTCTGACTATGCCTTTGTTTGTGTTTGAATCCAGGTGGACAACCGTGAATCTTAAAGCATTGCTCTACAATATGACCTGTATAACCACAGTGACTGCAGACAGCACGCTGATTCTTTTAGGTGGACATAGCTGCATTGACTGAAGCTTCTGTTGTGTTCTTTTCTGAAAAGTGATAAGTAATCGTGCTTGGAACTGTTGTGATACTCCTTTGAGTGTGATCTTGATCCAACGTATTGTACACTTCTGCCAAATTAGGTATCTCTTTCTACATAATGATTTGGCTTCTTGCATTCGAATATGACTCATTTAAACCTGCAAGAAACTTGATCACCTTTGTACGCTCTGTCTTTACTGACATCAACTTGCAACATTCGCAGACTTTGCAGGTGTGGACACACTCAGCTCCTTCAAGGTCATCCCACAGAGTCTTCAGCTTGGTGTAATAGGTTGACAAATTCATTGTCCCTTGTTGAGGACTCCATATTTGTTATGTCAGTTGATAGGATCTAGGCCAATTGGTAATGTGGAACCTAACCAGCAAATCTTTCCAAATCTTTGTGGCATTCTCAAGTTGAAGAATACAACCGTAAATCTGGTTATTGACAGGATTAAGAATCCAAGACTTAACCATCGAGTTGCACCTCGGCCAAATCTTGAATGAGGGTCAGTAGGATACGGCCTAGGAATACTACCATCAAGAAAGGCTATCTTATTCTTTGCATCTAGTGCTATGTTCATTGCAATACTCCAAGTAGTATAGTTTGTTCCATCAAGAACTTCCGATATAATCGCGACTCCGAGATTATTCTCCGGTTGCGATTTGATTTTCTGAACTCGCATTACCAAAAAGATTCTTCGAGACCGTTGATGTTTTATTTTCTTCATCGATTTGATACGAGTTTTGTGATTTTGTTGTACGAGTTGATATTGTCAATTTTCTTGACGTTTCTTGTCTTTTAGCTCCTCTACGAAAAACCACCATGCTTAGGTCTTGATTTCGACAGAACAACCAGATTAATTGCCAAGAAAAGGAAGAAGAAATTGGACTTAGAACGATGAAATTGAGCCTCGTCTTTAACAGAAAAAGTCGGATCGTCTCTGCTCTGATACCACGTCTCGGATCGTCTCTGCTCTGATACCACGTCTCGGATCGTCTCTGCTCTGAAGAAGAAGAAGAAAGAAGGAACTCGTGTCTCTGTATTTCATCGTATTGAAAAAGAAACTTTACAAACTATATATATGTAGAAGATGAAGCTCGATTTAATCATATAAGGGATTAAACCGGTTACATAAGAAAATCGGACAAAATAAACGGACCAATTCTAATTCTATTCCTCTAACAATTATCATTGAAATTTTAAGATTTGAATCCATTGAAAACCTAGAACTAAGGCAATAGAACCGCAAGCCTCAAACATCAGCTAAAGCAAAGTCAAATTTGGGAATTTGAACTAATACAAATAAAAATTAATTAGAGAAAGAACCGAAGTAATATGAAACAAAGATCAAGCAAAACAAGAACTAAACATATTCAAACTAGTAAATGACATAAGCAAAACTGAACTATCAAGCAACAAAGAAAAATCTATTAAAAAGCGATGTATTTTATGCAAGGAAATTGATCAAAGAGGAAAATAACTAACTAATGATGCATATGAGACCATTAAACTCACCATCGGACATGAAACACATAATTAGATCAACTCACTCTCATGGTACTATGATGGAGTGTAGATTGAAGATAATTATTTTTTATTTTTTATTTTAATATTTTAACAATTTATAATTAATTAGAATTAAGTTTTTCAAAGTTTTTAGGGTTTTCTTATAAACACTTTTATGTTTAAGATTTGATTCAGTTATTGTAATTGATATTTAATTAAGGAAATTTCTATAAGCACTAAGAAGAGTATTCATGATCTTTATTTTCGGCTAGATCTTAAGAGATTTCAGTGAACCCAAGAAGGCTTGGTTTATTCAAGTATTCTTAGAATCAACGATTGTCCTTGCATCTATCTATCTTCCATTACTGATATGCATCATATTCACATAGACTTTCATGCATATTTTGATATTTTTCATCGCTTAGAAGTCACACTCGTTCATTTTAGTATAGTTTTCCTTTATTGTAGTATTTTAGAGTTTTAGATAGATTGAGTGGCAAATTTACTTACTTTAAATCTTTTCAGGTGGATCGGAGGAAACCTTTGGAGATGTGGAAGATGTGGAAGCTAAGGACAACTCGATGTAAGGAAGCATAAAAGAGAGGAGAAAAGCCTCCATGAAGGAATTCTCGAGCGTCAAAATTTTGCTTATGTGTACTTTTCTCGATCCAATTTCACGAGACAGGATCATGATTTCATCTAAGACTCTTTTGGTCCAATTTCTCGACCCAGAATCACGAGCTGGGGCTCGAGATTACTTCCTGGAGCCTTCTTTCTTTTTTTATGCTTTCTTTCTTCATGAGATTGATCTGTAGTTTTGAATTATAATTTTACAATAAATCCGTAGAAAACAACTGTTTTCAACATTACAAGCATAGTTTGATTGTCTTGTATAACTACATCATATAGCTTCTACTGTCAAGTGAAAGTTGTGGGTAAAACCCAATCCATCACTTTACTCACATAATAGAGAACATCGAGACTGTATGTGCTTTTTCTTCTTAATTAATTGCCTTGCATTGACAACAACAAGAGTGTATGTCATGATAATGCCTTTATTATGTGGAATTTGCAGACCTTAGTATGTCAAGAGATTTATTGAGATCTCTTTTGTAACTAGATATCACAACTTAGTGAAAATGAACCAAATATTTTGTAGATTTTGTTGTGTTAGATGCTATCACGGAGAAGCCTTCGTTGACCGTGGAATTGCAAGGTGGCACCGACAGGCCAAAGATCTCCGCTGGGATATCTCCACTTATGCTGTTCTCTGAAAGAATTGTGCTATCAGCTATGACTTGGTATTCACGAGCTCTTCTAACTTTTGCTAATCTTACGTAACAATTAAGAAACCATGAAGTATACCAAAACTTTTAAAAAAATTTGAAGGTTCAAACGACGAAGAACAAAGAAAATAAGCGAGATATATATTTTTGAAGACAATCATATAGAATCATATACACTCTCACAATAAAATCTCTTAAAATCACCTAATCATTTGTTTTTATTAAAAATTAACTAAAATCATACCAAATAACCTAAAGAATCTCTAAAAATCTTTCCAAATCTATCAAAATCTAAATCCTATGAAATTTTACTTTCAATACACCCCCTAAAACTCTAAAATGTGGAATATGCAAAATCATATACTAAAATGAGAATGTATGACTCCTAAACGGTATCAATAATGCAAAATTTGAATGAAAGTATAGCTAATAGTGATGAATATCAATGAATCCAAAATTTAATTATTTTATTTGTGAGGAAGAAACTTATCTTAGGGCTTTAGGCCAATTATTATGTTTGAAATTTTGAATGCTTTGAATGTTCACTACAAGAAAACACATCTTTTACAACGCCACGTGGTTCGTCGTGTCTTGCACGTCGTAAGCCAAAAAATGTTGTAAAAATGTCGTAAAAATTAACAACGCCTTATTTTCGTTGTTAAAACGTCATACAACAGACGTTGTAAAAACGTCATAAAATGAAGAGGGCGTTGTCAACTCGATGGCAAATTAAACGTTGTAAGTTACTTGCTAAATTTACAACTAACTTACAACGTATTGTTTAGAACTAATTAGGGTCGAAATGTGTTACAATGTATTAAAGTCGAAATTATTTACAACCAACTAAAGACGAAAATTTTACAACCAACTAAAGATGAAAATGTTACAACTATTTAAAGACGAAACTGTTTACAACGACCTAAGGACGAAAATTTTACAATGATTTAGGGACTATGATTTGTTTTTTTTATAATTAAAATTATTGAATTAAATAATTGTAATTAAATAAAATTATGAAATGAATAAAATAAAATTATTATATAAAATTAAAATATAAAATTAAAATATAAAATTAAAATATTTTTACGAATTTTAATTATAAATTACAAAATATTTAACGGAGTAATTCGTCGAACATGTACGAACTACGACCGTGCAGCATGTCACTGTAATGTACACGGCGTGTATGTTTACGAGATGCCATAATTTGTAGTACCTACAAAAGAATGTTCCGTATTAGACATTGGATCGTATACTACTAAATAATATATAAACCCTAAATTCTAAATTCCGTATCTACTACATAATTTCTAAACAACCTATATATATATGTTCTAAATCATATATTTGCCAAAAAAAAGTTGTAGAGAGAAGGGAGAGAGGAATACCTTAGAGAGAGATTGTGGAATGGAGAATGATGGAATGATGTTGCAAAATTGGTGATATATTTATAGGGAATACGTGGAGTTGTAAAAGAGTTGGGAATTCATGTTACGTCATAAAAGAGTTGTAAAGTTAGGGTCGAATTTACAACGTAAGCAATGTAAAGAGGTTGGGAAAGGTGGATTCAATGTACCATAACGGTACAATACAAAACGTCGTAAAGACGTTGGAGATAAAAAAACGTCGTAAAGACGTTGTTAAGTGCCAACGCCTTTACGATGTTTCCTTAGGCGACGTTGGGCCAAGAAAACGTCGTAAAGACGTTGGCACTTAACAACGTCTTAACGACGTTTTGTTGTTCCATCGTTTTTACGATGTTCTGTGCAATTTTATTTTTTTGCTAACTGTTTCACGATCCTAATCACGAGTGTTCTATATGAAGTGTTAGGAATTAATATATGAAGTATAAAGTTTATAATACTAAACATTCACGAGTGTTCTATAATTGGATTGAATTTGAACTCTGATATTATATATTTATATGACTCTAATTTACATTTAAAAATTACCTCAACAAATTTATTTTTATGTATTTATATATTGTTTACAAACTTAACCGATATGAGTTATTCTAATTAACACTTAGCAAAAAATGCTCGTACAAACAGAAGCCATAGTTTTACCATCTGAAGTCGTTTCGTTGTTGGCAATATCACCGTTCCGTATCCGATAGCTTCTATGACTTTTAAACTCAACTCGATGACCTTAACTCTTATCTCAATTGTCTCTGCGGTTGATGTTTCCAATGGGTTCTTGCAAAAAACTATTGAAGTAGAATTTTTAGAACTAATTTGAACCCGATCAAGCTACGAAGCTAGTGTGAATTTACCATCTAGTTTACGATAAGGATCGTAACAAATTTGATGAAAGTGATGATCTGAGTAGGCGAAATGATAGTAATGGTAAATAATCTGATTGACTCTATTGATTAATATGTATAAACACGGTAATTGATAATGTATCAAATATGAACAATCTATAAATATTGTATTAAGATATATATGTATAACATTTGGAAACATATATATTACAATCAAAAACATATATAGAAAAATCAAAAATATATTGTAATCCTTTTTTTTTTTAACCATCTAATTTACAACAATTTTTTTTAGCAACTCTTTTATGACGAAATATAATGCGTAAATCAAATGTAATAATATGGTAAACCCCCTATTTAATTGGTTTTAAAAAAATCTAATGTACGTTGTAAGAACGCCTCCAAGTATTAGACTTCGTTGTAAAAACGTCTTAAATTTGCAAGTCTTTTATGGCGAATTTAATTATGAGAATTCTAATTAAGTTATTATTAATACTTAACCATGTATACATGTTGACTATGATGATCTATTTTATCTACCATGGTTTCATGATTTAATTTAAGGTCCAATTGCTAAGATAACAACGACACCTATGTACTTCACGAGAGGATACAAACTTCATATCTCGAGTACGGTAAAAGGTGTGCAACCACAAATTGGAGAATATGTGTGAAGGGTGAAACCGATTTCTATGGGATCTTGCAAGAAATTTTTGAAGTAGAATTTGTAGGATTAATTTGAACTCGATCAAGCTACAGAGATAGTGTGAATTTACCATCTAGTTTACGATAAGTAGTGTGAATAATATGGTGTAAACCCCCTATTTAATTGGTTTAGAAAAAATCTAATGTACGTTGTAAGAACGTCTCCAAGTATTAACGATGTTTTTATAACTTCTCGCAAAATACGAGTAATTTACAACAAATGTACCTAACCATAAATATCTAATTTGAAATTTCGTCCTTAAATAGTTGTAAACTAGTTAGTCGTAAAAGAGTTGCAAAGTAGAGACGTTTTAAAAATAAAATTTGAAATTTAACAACGCCTTTACGACATACATTAGAGTTTTATTTACACCATTTACCTAACACAAAAACATGTTTACCTAATTCATATTTCGTTTTTAACTCGATGTAAAATATAAATGTCGTAAACGAGTTGCAATTTAGGGACTAATTAACAACGCAATGTATTAGAAATGGCAAAGCGTTGTCAAAACGTTGTAAAATCCCAACTAGATTACAACAAAAATTTTCGTTGTCCGTTTACAACTCCTTTACGACGAAATCTGTAAACGTCGTAAAGGAGTTGCAAAGACGTCCCAATTTTACAACGTCCCAAAAACATTGTAAAATTTGGTCCCTAAACTAATGTTCTCTTGTAGTGGTTGTATTGCTAAATATATGATCCTAAGTAAGTATTTATATGATGCAATACAAACTTTTTGATAAGAAAAATCAAAAACCTTAATATACACCTCATTAGTTTTATTAACAAACGGACTATGCATCGTGTAACATAAAGGGATTGGTAAGATGTCTTTTAAGATTGCATTTGTAGCCCTTGTTGTCATAAAACTTCTCTTCTCCATTTCTAAACTTTTCATATTATATAAGATTGAATTAAGGAAAAGAAATCTAAGAAATGTGCTTCGTGACATAAACTCATTTTCAAATTCTCAAAATTCTATCCTTCCAATCTTATAATTTCTTTTAAAATATCGTGGAAATACAAGTTGCCTTGATCTTCAATAATATTTTTCTTGAATCGAACCTTGTAAATTATAAATAGTCATATTATGAATTTTTAAAAAGTTTCTTTTTTTTACTGTGAATAGTTGAATAGGCTATATCCGTTCCATAAATTTTCTCTTTAATTTTTACATACTATATATATATATATATCTTAGTGAATGTATTTTAATATATGATGTTAATAAAAAAAGTTCAAAAACATCAACATATTTAATTTTATATATATTTAGGCCAAGAAAAAAACATACCTTTGAATATAATAAGAGGTCAACTTATATTAAATACAATTCTATTTATGTACATGGCAATTTCATTGATGTTTATATACATTCTATAATATGAACATGCTATGGGTTATAAAATAGATGTAACATTGGCCTTGAAATACATAAAAGTGATATTAATATATTCAAAGTAAAATAAAATAAAAATTTAAATAAAATGGTGAAGCTCATCGTTGTCTTCATTGCATCCAGCTTGTTGTTTGCTGCTGTTCACATTGCTAATGTAAGAACTTCAAATATTTGTTTTTTCTTTTGTTTTTATTTATAAATATGTAGGAATTAAGTTTTTCAGATTTATTTATACTTTTGTACAGGCTGAGGAATTAGAAAGTCAATCTCAAGCACCTGCAATTCAAAAGGTATATTACTTTTTCATAAATTTTATTATGAACACATATAATACAAACAAATATCACACACATATTCACATATTATATATATATATATATCAATTTGTTTGATTGAAAATAATATATGTATTATTTTAATCGTAAATACAATATTTTTCCTCACAAACTGGTGCGCGTCATCCAAAAAATTTCAGAATGGAGGAGAAGGTTCACTTAAACCAGAACGTAAGTTGTTTAAACAGTAACTTCATTTTCATTGTTTATATAATCCATCTGTAGATTAATTAATCCAAACTAACTTATTATTCAATTTATATATATATATACGTGTAGAATGTCCACAGGCGTGTGCATATCGATGTTCAGCAACATCTCATAAGAAACCATGCTTGTTCTTCTGCAACAAATGTTGTTTAAAATGTTTGTGTGTACCTTCTGGAACATATGGTCATAAAGAAGAATGTCCTTGCTACAACAATTGGATAACCAAAAGAGGTGGTCCAAAATGTCCATAATTGCAAAATAAAAATAAAAAGCTAAAAAAATCTATTTTGTGTTTCATTTGAATAAAATGTATGTTATGCATGTTTATCTTAATATATATATATATATATATATATATGTCTGATATAACAATAAAGTTTTCTTCCATTGCAAATATAAGTTAATGGTTACATAAATAGTTTGGTTCGAATAATCCCATAAATCAGGAAAATAATTTGTTTCAAACTAAACAATTTATGTCGTGCTCATTTCTACATCAAATTAAACACGGTAAAATTCTAATATAAATGTTAATAATTTGTAATTGTTGATTTGAAATATTTTAAATGGACAAAAATCAACATTAATCGCTTACACTATTAATCAATCATTAAATTATCTTGATTAGCTCGGGAAGATGACCACTTTTTGAGCTGAAGAAATTTTTTCATGCTGATTCCTGCATGAACCCAAAAAAATAAAAATTATACATGATTTCTTGTTTAAAAAAAAGATAAAATCAAATTACTGTTACTAGTCTAATTTTTTGCTACTTTTAACATAAGTGGTCAAATTCTTGTAATAAGTTTAAATTTCATTACTAATAAATTATTACAATTATATATATTCTGTGGGCATATATCCCTTTAAAAGTTTTTTTTTGCAATTTCGAATTAAAAAGTTAAAATATAAATTTTCTCAAAGATGTATATGATTAAATATTTTGTGAAATAATTAAATACTTTGAATTAATTTTACTATTATTTGTCTCAATTTTTATAAATATTATCAAAAATATATAAATACTTGGCATGAGTTAAAATATTTTTAAGACTGATCACAAGAAGCCATAAAACTATTATTATTTTCATATTGCTATTTTCTTAAATCAAACCAAAATGGAATATTTATTATAATATTCTGCAAATAAAAAATCATAAATATGTTTCCAATTATCTTATACCAAATTTTAGGTTGTAACGTAATATCTGTTATTTATGTATTTTACTTATCTTCATGCTATATCTCATTATAAAAATTGAATAATATGTCAAATATTTAGGGTTTTTTTTCTTCATTTAAGAATATTACAATACAGAAATGATGATAGTTAATAACTTTTTTTCCAACTTAACTCATCATTATTAAAAAAGAAAAAAACAATAATATGTTGATACTTTTGGGTAGTTTTCTTATACAACGGATTAGAATATTAGTTTTGTAATTAAGCGAACGAGATATGGAAGAAAGTGAGAAGAAGCAGAAGAGACTGCTCAGCCTAGCGAACTCCTCTTGATACGCTGCAAAGGCCAACCATCCTCCTGAATCTTCAACCATTGTCATGATCTCGAAACAATTGACTAAAAAAGTTATTTTCCAGTGACTGGATGAATAAAAGAGAAAACATCTCCCAGAAAAAGGTTTTGAACTCGGCGTGCAAAGGTAATAGACTCCAACATGTGCCACGAGCTCCGAAGCATGCTCTCCCAACTTCGCCAACACTATCCGCAAAATTGATATTGATTTTAGCTCAATTAAAAAAATTTATGTCTACAATTTGATTTTTTGAGTTGATGTAGAAACTGATACGAACGAATTTGTTGAGTTCAAAATTGGCAATTCCCCCTCTCCATAAATCCAAAGTAGCTAATAAGTTAAATCATCTACAATTAAAAATGAGTTATATCTATTTTTTGATCATAAAATCATTGTAAAGTTTTCAAAATGAAGTGATTTTTTATTTTATTTATCGGATGTATTTTATAAACAACTTACCCAAATTGGTCTGGTAAACTGTTGGGTTACAATATAGGAAAAGAGAACAAATGGGCTGAAACAAATAAGCCTAATTCTAGAAAGACCTAAGAGCATATCCAATGGCATCTCTTAACGGAGTTCGTAATATTAAATTGGGATTATGTTACTAAAAAGGTGTTCAAGTAAGGAAGAGTATGTTCTTATTAGGGAGTTTTTAGAATGATTAAGAACCCCTAACATGTCACGCTCTAATTGGAGGAGGATTTTTGGACAGAGAAATGAAAAAATGGTGACGACAAGCGTAGGCGGTGCTCCTAGGTGCTTTTGCGCCACCGTTAACTTTGACATGCTTAGCTCCCATCTTGATCGGCTTCACGCGGAAGTTGAGTCCACTTGTGCCAAAGGTCGAATCTTTATATCTAATCTTCATCGTAATTGGATTGAGTACAGCGTACCCATATTAATCATCACAGCTCTTTTTCATTTGGAAGGTTGTACCTGTGAACCAACCCCCTAAAGCGAAATAGTGGGGAATTTAGATTGAAATCAAATCTAGCTTCATCAATAAGAGTCTTTATGATTGATACCAGTTTGATATTTTTTTCTTTCTATTGTTCATATCAAGGTAATTATTTTCAATTTTCAAGATGTATGATTCACACTATGATGCATTGAATCTAGCTGTTGACTATGTTGCTTCTGAAGATCTCAAACCATTTCCAAATTCTTAATCCTCTGTCCAGGTTAGATTTTCACTTGTATCTAGAAATTTGTGAGTGATCACTGATTCAGTATGTTCACTTTGGTTTTGCTAATGTTTATAGAGATTAGTAGAAGATTCAGCATCAACGGATTGGATTAAAGTATGCGAGTTGCTCCATATAAATTGTCTCATCAATGTTTCCATTGAGAAACACTGTCTTGACATCCATCTGATGAAACTCTAAATCATAATGTGCAACAAGGGCCATGATTGTCCTAGAAGAATCCTTTGATAAAACTGGAGAAAAAGTTTCTTTATAGTCTATCCCTTCTTTATGAGTATAGTCTTTAGCTACTAGACGACCCTTATACCTCTCCACATTACCATTTTAGTCCATTTTGGTTTTAAATATCCATTTGCAACCAATGGCTTTCTTTCCTTCTGGTAATTGGACAACGTCCCAAACTTTATTGTCTAGCATTGATTGATACTCTTCCTTAGAAGCTTTAACCCACTTATCTGAATTGGAACTACCCATTGCCTCACAGAAGTTGATAGGATCATCTTCCAAATGGGTTTGATTTTCCTCTTGTTCCATAAGAAATACTATATAATCATCTGAAATAACACTTCTTCTTTCTCTAGTGGATCGCCGCAAAGGTACTTGTTCTTGAGGATTTTGAATTTGACTTCCATTGTCATCTTGATTTGGAGGAAGAGCTTCAGTGTCAATTTAAGGTTCCAAATTTGCTTGATCAAAAGCAACTATATGAATCAGTTTAGGAACTGAATCTGATTCTTCCTCAAAGATGACATCTCTAACTTCATTTCTCCCCCCCAATTTCAATATCCTCAAGGAACGTAGTTGTTCCCGCCTCAAAAATGTTCTTTTGTGTGGGATCATAAAATTTGTAACCCCGAGATCGCTCAGAATAACCAATAAAGTAACTGCTCACAGTTCTGGAGTACCGTTTCTTTTCATATGGCCTATAAGGCCTAGCCTCAGCTGGACATCCCCAAATGTGAAAATGCTTCAGACTAGGTTTTCTGTCAGTCCAAAACTCATAAGGTGTTTTCGCAGTTGCCTTAGTTGGTACCCGATTAAGAATGTAAGCCGCAGTCTTTAGTGCCTCTCCCCAGAGTGATTCAGGTAAGGTGGAATGACTGATAATACTCCTTACCATGTCCTTAAGAGTTCGATTGCGTCTTTCTCATACACCATTCATACTGGGAGACCCAGGCATGGTATATTGTGGGACAATTCTGCACTCCTCTAAGTATCTGGCAAACGGTCCTGGACGTTGTTCACCTGAACCGTCATACCGACCGTAGTATTCACCTCCACGATCAGATCTGACAGACTTTATCCTTCGCTCAAGTTGGTTCTCAACTTCAGCCCCTTAAACTTCTTGAACACGTCCAAAGACTCTGTTTCTTATTAATAAGAAACAAGTATGCATATCGAGAGTAATCGTCTATGAAAGATATAAAGTATTGTTGACCGTTCCAAGACGCCGTAGGGAAAGGTCCACAAATATATGTATGTATCAACTCAAGGACTTCTTGAGCTCTATATGCACTCAATCTCTTATGTTTAGTCTGTTTTCCTTTAATGCAGTCCACACATACATCACAGTTTGTAAAGTCAACAAAACTCAATATACCATCTGATACAAGTCGCTCAATTCTATTTCTAGAAATGTGCCCTAAACGTTTGTGCCATAGAGTTCCTGAAATTGCATTTTTGAATTTTCGTTTAGTACCCCTTGATTCAACACTTAAGCTTTCATCATGAAAAGCTACGATGTCAAGCATATAAAGATTGTGATTATCCATAAGTGTATCGGTTCCAATTAAAACTGAATTTAAAGACAAAGTAGCTTTTCCATGCTCAATTAGACAAGAATAACCATATTTGTCTAAATAAGGAACATAAACCAAATTTCGTCTAAATGACAGTGCAACAAAAGTGTCTTTCAAATCCAAAAAACAACCAGTACTAAAAAACAATCTAAAATGTGCTATTGCCTCCACATCCACCGGAAATCCATTAGCCACATAAATGCATCTTTCAGCATCAGTTGGTTTTCGGTAGCTCAGGCAACCCTGCAATGAAACAGTGATGTTAGTAATTGCAGCTGAATCTAACCACCAAGTGTTTCTGGGTACTTCAACTAAGTTCACTTCAGAACATACCATAGCAAGGAAACTACCTTTCTTTACACGCCATGCGTGGTACTTTTGGCAGTCCGTCTTCATATGTCCAACTTTCCTACAAAAGAAGCATGTATCTTCAACCGTAGTCTGCTTCCTTTGAGTTGGACCTTTAGCAGCCTCATTCTTAACAACCTCAATTTTCCTTCTTTTGCCCTAACCCTTAGAGGTGTTAACCATATGAGCACTTTCAGACCTTTCTTGTTTCATCCTATCCTCCTCTTGCACACAATATGAAATGAGCTCAATAAGAGACCATTTCTCCTTCTGTGTGTTGTAACTGGATTTCAATTGATTGAATTGAGGATGAAGGGAATTCAAGACAAAAAATATGAGTACTTCTTCCGGAAGCTCAGTCTTAAGAGTCTTGAGTTTTGAAACAATGTTGGACATTTCCAAAATGTATTCCCTTATGTTTCCTTTACCGTGATACCTCATGGTACTAAAGCGATACAAAAGCGTACTTATTTCTGATTTATTGCTACTTGCAAATCGCAAGTCCATCTCAGCAAGGAACTGTTTGAGATCATTGATCTCCTCATCACCTCTAAAGGTTTCTCGAATGGTGTCCAAAACAATCATTAAACCAATGCGATTAGAACGTTCCCACTTCTCATAAACCGCCTTATACTCAGCAGTGATGTTATTTGTAGGAGAAGTAGGTTGTTCCATCCTTAGCGCAAGGTCAAGATCCATACACCCAAGCACAATCTTAACTTTACTTTTCCATTCCTTGTAGTTGGAACCAGTAAGTGTTGGAATCAAACCTAAGTTTGTAGATACTGAAAGAGAACAATCTTTTATTAGTTACTCACAATTAGACCGAAATAAATTAATAATAAAGAATAAACGATTATACAATCCATCACAAGATACCAAGTGCTACATTAATATCAACTCTTTGGACAGTAATTTTAACTGCTAGTGATACTCTTGTTGTAATAATCAAACATTGACAATAATGCATGGTAAATGATAACCCTTTCTTTGGACCAATTTATCATTCACATGTTTATTACTAATAATTGTCACATGTTTATCATCGGAGGTATGTATATAATCCGGCCAAATACAAACCTACCTTTGGGTCGATTTAATATTCGCATGAATATATATACATATAACATCTAATATTATTCATGAAAAAATATCCACAAGAGAGGTTACTTTGGCAACATCTTGCATCAATTAATCCACTTCAAATAATAAACTTGCATAATCAATTTTATCTATTGATTTATAAATTATATTTTTATTCTTGCACAGTCATATATTAAAACGTTTCTGGAAATATTGTGCAAGAATTTATCTGTAGCCTAATGGTTGAAGAAGAGAAAGAATAATGCAGACAGAGTCACATAACTCAGGTCCGAATCCTCCGCGACACAACTTTAAATCGCAGATCTGTATGGGCCCGCGGCCCAATCCTTTGTTAAAATTTAATTTGGGCCTAAGCCCAAAAAGGAAAAAAAAAATTAACTAAAAAAAATAGGCCCAATTCTTCAAATTTTGAGAAACCTAGGTTACTTTTCGATCAAAAGAAAACACAACCGTCACCTTATGAACAGATCAAAAAAATTGTTCAAAAATTTTTCAAAAAAAATTCAAGAATTTCGAAAAATAATTTCAACCACAGATTCGAGAATTCAGATTTATATTTAAACATGAACGGAAAAAAAAAAAGAGATTCAACAATCTGAATTTTTTACCCAATAATAGATCCAAATTTATTTATAAAATAGTCTTATTATCATAAACCTTTTGAAAAAATTCAGATTCAACAATCTAAATTTTCAGTAAATAAATAAATATGAATTTCATGATAATAAACTTGATTATCAAACAGAAATTGAGCATGGTGCTCTGATACCAATTGTTGGAATTAATTTATTCCATAAACCAAAACATGCCACTTCCTGATTAATATAAATGTAATTGGAAGCGTACCTTTTGGATCCATAGCTTATGATCTGAACTTTTGGGAATATGGCTCTTCCACAACGAACTCTGAATAGCCTGAGGTCTCTGTTGATGGGATGTAGAGGGTTTCTGGATTTGAATTTCTGATTAGGGTTGTTATGGAAACCATAACCTTTCTATTTATATATAGAAATAATTTATAATTCGGCCCTTCATCAAATTAGAAATTACGTAATGTATCCACAATTAATTTTTCATAACACTTATGCCCTAATCAATTACTTTATACCAAAGTGAACACATAAGTTTTGACTTCTTAGATAATGACCCTAACACATTAATTAATACACGTGTGACCCTCAAGTAATTCTTACAAATAATAGTTAAAAATTCAAAGTAGCATTTTATACAAACTAGATTTATACCCGCGCTACACTGTGGGGTTATTTTATTAATAGTTTTTGGTTAATGGTGAATGGAAAATGTTTTTACGATTGGAAAATAGTAGGTAAAAGTAACATTGATCTTTTTCCCACTGCAATACTTCATTGAACCAACTATACGCATTTTGTTTACTTCAAAAGAGAATAATAAGTGTGCCGATTTACATCTAGTGGTTCATAATAAAAACATGTCGTCCAAGTAATCTCCAAACATATTTGATTATATCTTCCATGTATTTGCTTCATTAGCTTCTTCCCTATAAACAACAACAAAAAATTGGTCATATTTTCAACAGTATCATAACAAAGTATGTTTATTAGTTCAAATAAATACCCAACAAATTTTTTCAGGCATGTATTGAAGTTACGATTTCAAAATTTCTTTAAGCATCTTAGCAGCTTGCTTGATATGCCAATTTCTACCTCTTAGATATCTCAAAACCGCAACATAATAGTTTCTCTAGCAATGGTCCTAATCAACAACTTCCTCAATTCCTCCATCTAAAAGTCAATTAACAACAAAATTGGAAGTTTTTCACAGATCTAATTAGTAATTCAATCTTTAAAACACACAATGATTGGAGATTACCTTTACTTGCTATACTCCAATAAGAACATGTAAAATATAAATATAATATTTTGTGATAAAAAAATATGATATAAGAGGTAGGTGAGCAAAAATCATTGGTCTTTTCTTTCTCAGCTTTAATATTATCCTGCAACTTCATTTTATACTTTTTCTATCTCCTTTAGCTCTAGCAACACTACCTACCTCCAAGAAGCAAGAACCCATAAGCATACTATCACACAGGGTAAAAGCTTTAAGTAAACAAATTCAAGCATTCTCTTTGCCAACTCCTTTAACACAACCTCCATTGTATATCAGATTGAGCAAGTTTTAACTTGTTTCCATCGGGTAGATATGAGTTTTCATAAACTTTAAATAGAGCACACGTTTTTTTTTTAATTTTAAGTAAGAGAATGCAAAACGATTCGAAACTAATACCAATATCCACCAACACTAAATAACGATATATTTTGTGTTTAATCTAAATTTGTGTCATTGATCATCAAAGAAGTCAAAACTTGCTCCCCTGCAGTCTCTTCACATATATGAAGGCCTATGCACTTTGTAGAAACCTAGGGAACAATAGAGATCAATAAACTTCACGGAAAAGAAATATGGTTTGATTTAATTATATAAAAAGAGATTTTAAGATAACTAATTATCTCATAACCCACATGAACCAGTATTTGAAGAGAAAAGTCATCTTTCGTAGAAACTTCCAAAATTTGGTGGGAGAAGTGTTTATAGGATTAGGAGCTTCCGTAAGAAAAAATAGAACCATCATCTTCTTATTCCAGATGTCGTCTTCTTGTTTTCAAACATGTGAGAGTGAACATGATGTTGCCTTGTTCCAGATGTCATCGAACCGTGTACACCTTCTTGAGCCTTCTACAACACACGATCTATAGAACCAAAAGATAAGCTCTGATTAATTTTTCATCAAAGAGGTTCTCCTTCATTATTTTATCCTTCTAAATATATTAAAATAGGGTTTCACTTTTAGAAGAGAAGAGGGAGAAGAGGAAGATGATGATGTGAAAATTAATATGAATGATGAATCTGCATTTGTATTTGACATTTGTTCCTTCAAAACCACAATCAAATCAAAAAGAGAGAAGTTAAAAGAGTAAAAAATAGAACCTGCTCAACTTTGTTACACTTAAGGTTGGGGCTTAAATCGACAATTTTTATGGTGACACTGTCACAAGTATCCATTTTGTGAGAGAACTGGATTTTAGCGTCGGAAAAACAGAAGAGTCATTATATTTTATCTTTAAAAATAAAAGGAAACAGAAGAGTCACGATTGTTGAAAGCAAAAGATTTGAGATTGAAGAAGTGGAACCATGTGATGAGTTGGATTAATCAAGCAATTTGATTGGTCTTTTTTACATGAGGTGTCATGCTGAGTTGTCGATGAGACAACCCTGCTTTTATATATATAATTGACGAAATGTTTAAAATGGGAAAAAAAAAATAAATAAACAAATCTTTTATGTAATTTGCAGAGAAAAAAAAATAAAAGAGAAGGCGTGTAGGCGGTTTATAATGAATGCAAGCAAACATTGGGAGGGCAAAAAGAAAAGAAAATCATCGAACTTTTCAAGTCTGTTCTCTTGGAAATCTCAGAAGCCGTACAGTTTCTCAGTGTTTTCTGAGGTAGAGAGACAGAAAAAACCCTGATAAGCAATGGGGAACAAGAGGCTCAGGTCTGAAAATGCAGGGAAACAAACTTCTGTCGAAGCTACTAGAATTTGGGCCTCCAAGGTCATCGAAGATTTTCGAGCCTCCGGGAACGACGGTGAGTTTAGCTCTGGAAATGTACTCTTCTTTTGGATTCTAATTGTTTCTGCTTTCTGCATCGAATATTTCCGGAAATGATTTTAGGAGTCTTTGAGCCCGAGATTGATTAGATAAAAGCTTAAGTTTCGCAAAATGCGTTACCCTGTTGGATTGAAATGAGCTGTCTTTTTTTTGGGTATTGATTGAATTTCGTTGCATTGTGTTGTAGTTTACACATTTGAGCATAATCTTTCAAACACCGAACGTGGCGTCATTCATCAGATGTGCCGGAAAATGGGTATACAATCGAAAAGTTCCGGGTAAGTCATCATGCCTTAACTTCAGTTTTTAGTGTTTTGGGTAGAAAAAGTACACAATTTTTTTAAGGTGAAAGCTCATTTGCTTTTAGCTGAGAGTCTTGTATTTCCGGTTCTTGTGGATGCTTTGATAGGCGTGGGGATCAAAGACGTCTCTCAATATTCAAAAGCAGGCACAAAAATGGAAAGAACAAAGAAGCCAATGAGAAAGCAAACAGAGAGAAGCTCAAATGTGTGTCATTTCCGCCCGAGGCAGATGCTATTCTGCAGGAATTATTTACTTACTACCCACCTTGTGACGGAGATACTGCTGCAACATCATTGAACAAGTACTACGGGCCCTCAGGTAAACAAGGACAATGGAAAGGCGATTTTTTCCGGAAACCACAGATTAGAAGCGAAGAGATCCTCGAAAAGGTGGCATCTTTGGATTCTAGACTTCGGAAGGATAAAGCTCTTCAGGAGGTTAGCAATATTCAGTTGTTGGGATGTGTGGCTTGTGCTTAGGGAAGACTATAATATTGATTCTTTATCCGGAATACAGATTGAGAGATTATAAATCCTGCCAAGTAGCAGCAAGTGAAAGGAAATTGTTTTCATGATTTATGTTACAGATATCTAAGCTGCGTTCAAAGCTCCCCATCACATCCTATAGAGATGCAATTACATCTGCAGTGGAATCCAATCAGGTTTTGTAAACTCATTGGATATATTAATTTTTTCATCTATTTCAGAATTTGAGAGATTGATTAAAGTGTTATTCTGCCAGTGGTAATTTCCACTACTCGAAAAAGAATTCGTTATGCATTCTTATCATAATTGCAGGTCATTCTCATTTCTGGTGAAACTGGTTGCGGGAAAACTACTCAGGTGTTTGTTACCCCTATATTTTTTTTTGGGTAGTTTAGTTGAATCATCTCATTAACGATTTAATTATTCACCTCTTGGCCTCGGGGGTTTGGCTTAACTTTCTTGTCCAGGGCTACATAGTTATCGCTTATGTAACTTTAAACTTTGAGAAAAAGTATGTTGTATCATAAGGTTTTACTCAGTGTGAGTTAGAGTGTGACATTAGCCATTTAAAGAGTTTTCCATTTGAGATTGCCCTCAGTTTTTCCATCTTCGAGGTTTCTCAGATGCTTACACTGTAAAATGTTTTAGGTGCCTCAATATCTTTTAGATCATATGTGGTCCGGAAAAAAAGAAACTTGTAAAATTGTTTGCACCCAACCTCGTCGTATCTCCGCCATGTCAGGTTGATATTGTTTCTAATTCAGCTACATATTTTCGATTATCTTTTGAAATTTCAGGTTTAACTCACATTGATGCTGTGTACTGCTAAAGCCTTGCTTAATGTTCTGTGTACTGCTAACGCCTTGCTTAATGTTCTTTGTTCCTGTTTGCAGTTTCTGAAAGAATATCCTGTGAAAGAGGTGAAAGCATTGGAGAAAACATTGGTTACAAGGTAAGATCTTTGTAAGTAGAGTCTGGTAGAAACTTACATTTGTACATGAGAGGTGGTTGTGTTTCAATATTATAGACAAGTGCTGACTGCTGATTTTTATGGTGCAACTGCAGGTTCGACTGCAAAGTAAAGGTGGAAGGCACTCATCAGTTGTTTTCTGCACGAATGGCATTCTTCTGAGGGTTCTTGTAGGCAAAGGCTCTGTTAGCTGTGTTTCCGACATAACACACATCATTGTGGTACTTGACATCTTCTTATTTGATCTACTGTCGTGTGTTCAGAAGTATGTGTTTTATACATGTCACTATGGCACGCTTTCTTATTAATTTTTGTTATCCCAGATTCTCTACTTTGTCGCCTTGGCTTTTAATTTGATTCCTTGGCTGTGTACATTAATCAGTGACCTGACTAATACTTTGTAGGATGAAATCCATGAAAGAGATTGCTACTCTGATTTCATGTTGGCAATTATAAGGTAGACTTTCTTGTTCTTTAGAAACGTGAGTTTCTGATCTTGTAAATTTGTTTATCAGACAAATCAAGTATATGATAACTAAGACTGATTTAAAGGCCATCGTTCAGTTGGTGCCACGCCATAATTTATATGCCAAATAATATACTACTACACTTGTATTTATCTTCTCCGAAGCCGCTAATCATGAAAGAAAAAAAATATGCTATTTTCTTTGGGCAAATGGCAATATACAAATGAATTTAAAACGCTCCTGTTGATATGCAGGGACTTGCTTCCATCAAATCCTCATCTCCGTCTGGTTAGTTAAACTCTATGCTCTTTGCTTTTAATTTCTGAAACAGAGATAACGAGAAAACAAAAAGAAGGATTTGTCTTCTTAACACTTTTGTCGTTTAGTCTAAAAGAAAAGAGGGGAGGGGAAATACTTGAGTGATTACTCTATAGACTGTTGTTACTACCTTTTTAACGGAAAGAAAAGAGAGTGTGTCTTGTATTTGTGAAGGTATTTTCTTCCCTGTGGTTTAAAAAAATTAAATATGACAGCAGAATTCATGAAATAAATCTCTTTCCTGCTATAAAATTTTTGTGTTTGTGAATTAACCATTATTAACATTTTCAATGAAAGATACCTAGTTGAAAGTTAACTGAGGACGAGTGAACTCCGATCAAATTGTGTACATGGCCTAAGAATCTGAGATAGCTGGACTTGATGACTTGGTAAACTTCTTTGAGTATGGCCTGACTGCGGGACTATTAAGATGACTTTTGTAAATTTCTTGACCAAACAGATTCTCATGAGTGCTACACTTGATGCCGAGAGATTTTCCGGATATTTTGGAGGTTGTCCGGTTGTCCGTGTCCCTGGATTCACTTTTCCAGTTAATTTCTCTTCTTTTCTTTTCTTTCTCTCTCGAATCTGGTAATTCTTTTGTGCCTAAACATAATCTTCTTTCTTCGTCTCTACAGGTGAGAACCTTATATTTGGAAGATGTGCTTTCTATTCTGAAATCAAGTGGAGATAATCATCTAAACTCCACCAATTTGAGTATACCAGACCGCGAGCTTGATTTGACGGATGAAGATAAGCTCGCTCTAGATGAAGCAATCATGTTGGCTTGGACAAATGATGAGTTTGATGCCCTCTTAGATCTTGTTTCTTCTAGAGGAAGTCATGAGATCTACAATTATCAGCACCAATCAACCTGGCTAACACCACTAATGGTCTTTGCTGGAAAGGGCAGGATCAGTGACGTCTGCATGCTCCTCTCATTTGGTTCAGACTGGCACTTAAGGTCTAAAGATGGTATGACCGCATTAGAATTGGCCGAAACAGAGAATCAACTCGACACTGCTCAAATAATCAGGGAGCATGCAGATAATTCCCATTCTAATGTTCAGAAAGTACAACAGTTACTTGATAAGTACATGGCGACAATCAACCCAGAGCAGGTCGATGTGAGTCTTATACAGCAGTTAATGAGGAAAATATGTAGCGATTCAGATGATGGTGCCATTCTTGTTTTTCTACCTGGATGGGATGATATAAATAAGACAAGACAGAGATTACTTGATAACCCTTTCTTCGCAGATAGTGCTAAATTCAACATAATATGTCTTCACTCAATGGTTCCAGCAGGGGAACAGAAGAAAGTTTTCAATCGCCCTCCTCAAGGTTGTCGTAAAATTGTGCTTGCAACAAATATTGCTGAATCAGCAGTTACCATTGATGATGTAGTTTATGTGATAGATAGTGGCCGGATGAAGGAAAAGAGCTATGATCCTTATAATAATGTTTCAACCCTCCAATCTTCTTGGGTATCAAAAGCAAATGCGAAACAGCGTGAGGGTCGAGCAGGCCGCTGCCAACCTGGCACCTGCTATCATTTGTATTCTCGACTACGGGCAACCTCAATGCCAGATTTCAAAGTTCCTGAAATTAAGAGGATGCCAGTAGAAGAACTCTGCTTACAGGTACTTCTCTCATTTTGTTCCTAGTAGATAGCAATTGACTCTATGTGGTGAGAAGTTCGAGCCTATGGAATTACTGATTAATGCCTTCAATAACATTTACAGGTTAAGATACTTGATCCAAATTGTAAAACAAATGATTTCCTTCAGAAACTGTTGGACCCGCCTGTTGATCAAAGCATTGCAAACGCCTTGAGCATACTACAGGATATTGGGGCCCTGACACCTCAGGAAGAGCTGACAGAACTTGGAGAAAAGTTTGGTCATCTCCCAGTTCATCCTCTGATTAGCAAAATGCTTTTCTTCGCGGTATTAGTAAACTGTCTGGATCCAGCTCTTACTCTGGCATGTGCAGCCGACTACAAGGAACCATTTACCATGCCTATGTCACCAGTTGAAAAACAAAAAGCTGCTGCTGCAAAACTTGAACTCGCTTCACTTTGTGGAGGGGACAGTGATCACCTAGCCGTTGTTGCTGCCTTTGAGTGCTGGAAAAACGCAAAAGAAAGAGGTCTTGCAGCCGAGTTTTGTTCTCAATACTTTATTTCTCCAAGTGCTATGAAAATGTTGGATCAAATGCGTAGTCAACTTGAATCAGAACTTAAAAGACATGGGATTATTCCTAACGATATTTCAAGTTGTAGCCAGAATTCACGTGATCCTGGAATACTCCGTGCTGTGCTTGCAGTAGGATTGTATCCAATGGTAGGAAGATTGTGCCCATCTTTTGGTAATACTCGACGAACTATAGTAGAGACTGCTACTGGTGCCAAAGTACGTGTGCATTCGTTGTCAAACAACTTCAACTTGTCGTCGAGAAAGTATGATGGATCTTTAGTTGTTTTTGATGAGATTACTCGTGGAGATGGAGGCATGCACATAAGAAACTGCACAGTTGCTCAGGATCTTCCTTTGTTACTTGTCTCAACAGAGATAGCTGTGGTTCCTACAGAGAGCAGTGATTCTGATAATAGTGATGACGAGGAAGAAGAAGTTCGAGACAATAGTATTGAAGATGGAACGGATTTACATAAAGAAGAGAATAGGCGTGGAGCAAAGATGATGGCTTCACCTGAAAATTCAGTCAAGTTAGTAGTTGATCGGTGGCTGCCTTTCAAAACCACAGCCCTCGAAGTTGCTCAAATGTACATTTTGCGGGAACGACTAATGGCATCTATTTTGTTCAAGGTGAGTTTATATTCCATTACACCTAAAACTACTTCATACATAAGTTCTTTGATTTGAATTTCCAACCATTTCTTGAAATTTTATAGGTAACTCATCCTCGGGAATATTTGCCGCCTCATCTCGGAGCTTCTATGCATGCAATAGCTTGTATTCTCTCGTATGATGGTCATGCAGGGCTTTCATCTCCGCCAGAGTCGATGGGACGAAAACAGTCGAGGACTGAAATGTATGATACTGGAGGATGGGAAGAGAAACCGAACTCTTTCCTCAACTCTCTCTTCTGGTCTCTGAGTCTGAAAGAGAACAAGCATCCTGCTCGCGCGAATAGAAATCAGCAGCGTGACAACAACATGGCTCCAACAGAGGCAGCATCGATGTCTAGGCAGCATAAGAATAAGCAAAGAAATCCCAAATCAGCGAACAATGCTGATCCGCGTAAGAAAGAAGATAAAATGTTTGTTAATCAAACAAATGGGATGAACCAACATGAAGCTGCATCTATGGGTAAGCAATCAAAGCACGCGTCAGCTTCTGGTAGCAAGAAAGAGAACATGCCTTCTGATCAGATTAATGGGAATAAGCAACCGGACACAGTTCCAAGAGAAGATGCTGCATCAATGGCTAAGAATAAAAACGGTAAGAAAACCAAGACAAAGTCAGGTAAGAACTCGGAATCTGGTAAGAACAAAGACCGGTATGTTCCCAAGATAGATATCCATAAAAGGCAATGCGAAGACAAAGCAGAACAGAAGGGAGATGCATGAAGAGCCAAAGTTTTTGGTTTTGAGTCCCATAAACGCAGAGAAATTAATGTTAATGGTTCCTCCATTTCACTTTGGTGGTTCTTTGGCATAAAAGTTTATTTATTTATCTAATCATGAACCGGATTTTTAAATCGGTTTCATGTTGCTCTAGTATTTACACTTTCTAGAGTATTGTTGCGGTTTGGTGTTAATCATGAAGAAACTCTGTAGAAAGTTCTATTGAGACCAAAAAGGATAATTGCCACGTGGCACAATGCAGCACCTATACAACCTTATCCCAACATCCAAACAGAAGATACCCCAGAATCCAAAATCCAAAACCAACCAATAAAACACGCTTCACTTCAACTCCCATATTTAAAACATTTTCATCACTTTGGTCTTAAGGTTTGAACTAAATCAAACAAGAAGGGAGATAGAAGATGGCCTACAGTGCAAGCATCTTGAACCAGACTGCACTCGTCTCCATCGCAAGATCATTTCGTCACGTGTCCCTCTCGAGACCCGTCCATTTAGTATGCAGAGCTCATCAGTCTCAGGAAGACGATGAGTCTGCAATCTCCCGCCGTCTTGCCCTCACCTTCCTTGTTGGTGCTGCTGCCATAGGATCCAAAGTGTCTGCTGCTGATGCTGCCTATGGTGACGCCGGTACGATCTCTCTTTCTCTCTGTAGGCATTTTAATCATATCAAATGAAAGTATCTTAAAGCCATCTCTTGATTGTGTTTTGCAGCGAATGTGTTTGGTAAGCCAAAGAAGAACACAGATTTCTTGCCGTAGATGGGAGAATGATTCAAAATTGATATTCCAGCAAAGTGGAACCATAGCAAAGAAGTTGAGTATCCAGAAAAAATCCTACGTTATGAGACAACTTCGACGCCACCAGCAATGTCTCTGTCATGATCACTCCTACAGACAAGAAATCCATCACTGATTATCGTTCTCCTGAAGAGTTCCTCTCTCAGGTTTCTCTTTCTTCTTAAAACTAAGAAGTTTTATCACATGAGAATCGCTCGAACTGATAACAATATGTATGTGGTTTCTGCAGGTGAATTATCTCCTCGGAAAGCAAGCTTACTTCGGCCAAACAGCTTCTGAGGTAATTTCTTTTTCGAGCCAGTTTTAAGGCTTAAACAAGAACAAAGACCTCAAAGAGCGTTCCTGATCTCTTTGCAGGAAGGGTTTGATGCAAATGCAGTAGCAACTGCAAACATTCTGGAAAAACATCTACACCAAATATAGGTGGGAAACAGTACTACTAGTTGTCGGTTTTGACAAGAACAGCTGATGGAGATGAAGGTGGAAAGCACCAGCTGATCACAGCCACTGTGAATGGTGGAAAGCTTTACATCTGCAAAGCACAAGCAGGAGACAAGAGGTGGTTTAAAGGAGCTAGGAAATCCGTTGAGAATGCTCCTTCTTCCTTCAGTGTTGCTTGATACTGAATTAGAAAAAACATTAATCCAATGTTCTGTTTTTTTGTTGTCTTCTTCCTCATTGTCCCTTGTATAAATAAAGTACATCCATAAAACAAGCATTTGAGAAATAAAAAGATTGTTTAACCTTTTATGTGATGACATATATAGCTATTGCTTGTAATTCTGTATGATGACAAATATAGTGATGCAAAGAATTGAATGGCAAATAAACAAAAAATTCTATGAAGGTTTAAAGCTCCATGGCTTATTCTTTACAATATCTTGAGAAAGTATTATTGATTAGCAAATGCGGTTCTGCAAAGAATTGAACAAACAAAAAATGGGTCCACATTGGTGTAGAAAAAAAAGGGTCCACATGCTCAAGCCCAACCAACAGAATATGTGAATGTAAGTGTTAATAGCTTTAACAACAACAAAATTTTAACTTACGACAATCTGGAAATTGGACCGTGAGATGGCTGAAGCATTGGTCAGGTTACCCTTAAAGAAAAAACTGCACTTGGCAGAGCCTTCAATTTCTCAAGAAAGAAGAAAAGCCCAGTACTTCTAATCTTGTCAGCT
>JAKUCM010001476.1:0-16729 GCA_023374145.1 Lepidium sativum | reverse complement strand
CAAATCGAATCTGGCTTAGATTAGAATAAGTAGATTGCATCCCGATTGCTAGTTACTTACCCAGTGTATTGACACCATACTATATTGCAATTGATTACATAACAGTAGGTTATTTGAGAAACACACAAAAACCTTGTTATCAGGCTTCCCCCATGTCCTACATCGAGAAACATTTTCCGAGTTAAGCCTTAATGAACTTCAGCAACGGAATGTCATTTCTGATAAGTAAGATATCATCCACGTACAACACAAGAAACGCAACTGCTCTCCCACTAAATTTCTTGTATACTCATCATTCTTCTTCGTTCCTGATGAAGCCAAATTCTTTGACTGCTTCATCGAAACAAAGATTCCAACTCCGTAATGCTTGCTTCAATCCATAAATGGATTTGTGAAGTTTGCACACTTTCCCAGTAGTCTTAGGATGAACAAAACCCTCGGGTTGTGTCATATACACATCCTCTTCCAGAATACGAATCATGAACGCGGTTTTGACATCCATCTGCCAAATCTCATAATCACAATGGCGCAGCAGTCGCTAGCAATTTGTTCTCGGTTCGGTTGTAGAAATAGTACGCCGTGGTTTCCTTCGGATAACCAACGAAGAAGCATTTATCTGATTTCGGTGCAAGTTTATTGGATACTAATCGTTTCACATAAACCTCACATCCCCAAATCTTCAGGAAAGGCAGATTGAGAATTTTTCCCGTCCACATCTCATATGGTGTCTTTGCCACTTATTTTGATGGTATTCTATTCAGCGTAAACGCAGAAGTTTCTAGAGCATATCCCCAAAAGGATTATGGAAGATCAGTGTGACTCATCATTGATCGTATCATGTCAAGTAATGTTCGATTCCTCCTCTTAGACACACCATTCCATTGTGGTGTTCTGGGAGGAGTGAGTTGTGAAATAATTCCACAATCTCTCGGATGGTTGCTGAACTCTTAACTTAAGTATTCACCTCCTCGATCAGATCAAAGAACCTTAATACTCTTCCCAAGTTGACTCTGTACTTCATTTTGGAACTCTTTGAACTTTTCAAAAGATTTCGATTTGTGTCTCATTAAATAGACATAACCGTATCTACTGAAGTCATCAATAAATGTAATGAAGTAGTTGAAGCTTCCTCTGGCACTTAGGCTCATCGGACCGCATATATCGGTATGTATGTATAAGGCCCAATAAACCGCTACTCTTTAATTGAGTTTGTTGAAAGGAGCCTTTGTCATTTTGCCCAATAAACAAGATTCCCTTTTTTAAAATGATTCATAATCAAATGAGTCCAAAAGCCCATCAGATGAAGTTTTTGGATGCGTTTCTCGTTTATATGCCCTAAACGACAATGCCAAAGAAAACTCGGGTTTGAATCATTTACTTTGAAGCGTTTGAAATTAATTTTATATATAGGTGTAGATTGGTCAAAAATATAAAGCCCATTCGATAATGGGGCGCTGCCATAAAATAAGTCATCTCGAGTAAAGGAACAACATTTGTTTTTAATCGAAAATTAAGAACCTTCAGTATCCAAAAACCGAAACAGAAACAATGTTTCTGCTTATAGCAGGTACATAGTAACAATTTTCTAAAACCAAAACTAAACCAGATGGAAGAGACAAATTATATGTTCCTACGGCTAATGCAACAACTCTTGCTCCATTTCCTACATGTAAGTCCACTTGCAACAACTCTTGCTCCATTTACAGTAATTGCAAACGTCTGTTTTAGATGGGCCGGGTCTGGTTCTGGGTATGGATGTGGCCGGCTCCTGGTTCACAACCAGGTCCGCTTTAGCCTTTCCCTTACCCTTGTCCTTCCCACATTTCTTAAACGATTTACCCCCTTACACTAAGAGTACAGGCTGGGCACCCATCTTGACCTTTGGCTCTGCTGTCTTAAGCATTCCATGCATCTCAGTCAACGTCTTCGTCATGTTTTTCATATTATAGTTTGATACGAACTAATGATAACAAGACGATAGCGACTGAAATATGATGTCCGTAGCCAACTCCTGCAAAGGGGACTGTCTGGTTTAGCCAGATTATCAATATAACCCATTATTTTCATGGCATGACTACTCACCGAACCATCCTTCGGTAGTTTGCATTCAATGAGAAATTTCACCATTTGGTATCTCTTATATCGTGCATGTTCCTGAAACATTCCCTTCAGGCCAGTCACGATCTCGATGGGCGACACCACATTCTCGTACTGCACCTGCAGTTCCGAGATCATGCTCGCAAGCATCAAGCATTGCACATCTATCACATCATTGGAATGCTTATCCCAAGCATTCATAGCTGCAACAATGGCATTGGCAGCCAGTCTAGGAGGCAAGACTTGTTCCAAAACATAGTCTTTCTTCTCCTGCCTAAAAACAATTCTCAGGTTACTGGTACCAACTCAGTAAATTCTTCCCATTCAACTTGTCCTTCTCAAGGACAAATCGAAGGGATAATGAGTTGTGGTTATGGTTGTTGTTATTTGCCATAGCTGTAATTAAGAGAGGTAAGGATTTTTAGTTATGATGGTTTAAGTGTTGAGAAATCTTTACATATTTACGAAACCTCACATTGTGTTCAATCAATAGTTCCTCGATTGAATACAATGATCTCGAGATCGATATTTAAGAAAAATCTGAGTGATCAGAGCTCATCGCCCAAACCTTAGTTTTTTAGGTAAGCAACTTATTTGCTAGTTATATCACATATATAACTCTCGGTCGTGATTTGATGTCTCAAAGCTCAAGACGGTCTTGATAGCTTAGTCAAGTAAACCAATCTCATAATCATATGGTAACGGTTACCATCTGCCTCACTCATGTCAAAGTAGGTACCTAACCCGAGCTAGCCCACCATACGATGAAACGAGTCTTCATAGTTGACGTGAAGTGGAAAGACATCAATATCTTGATATTTGTTTGAGGAACTAAACTTTAACTTGATTGTATATCATATATGCACTCAAGAGGGTTAAAAGGAAATTTTAAAAACCAAAGAAATCAAATCAAAAGCTTTAAAATTTTATTTATGATTTTTCTAATCCTGACCCTGTGCCGGTTGGCACCTGCTGGTTTTTCTCCAACTTGGTATAATTTTTCTAAACCGATTGCGAGAAAACCAGATTCTGTCTAATCTTAATAAACCGGATCATTCAAGTGTATTTCAAAATAGGTTTATCACATTAGAACCCTGAAACCATAAACCCTAATTTTCGATTTCAATGAAACCCTAATTTTTTCAATTTCAATGAAGCCCTAATTTTTTGATTTCAATGAAGCCCTAATTTTTCGATTTCAATGAAACCCTAATCATGAAATTCTAATTCAATTAAAACAAACTTTTAATCAATCAATCAAACATGAAAAAATCATATTTCATTAAGGTTACAACCAGCTTTGATTTTTTGATTTCAACAAAACCCTAATTTTCGGTTTCAATGAAACCCTAATCATGCAATTATAATTCAATTAAAACAAACAATTTAATCAATCAACCAAGCATGAAAACATCAGATTTCATTAAGATTACAACCAACTCAAATTTTCGATTTCAACAATAATAAAATCAGCTCTGATTTTTCGATTTCATCAAAACCCTAATCATGCAATTCTAATTCAATTAAAACAAAATTTTAATCAATCAATCAAGCATGTAAACATCAGATTTCAATAAGAATACAACCTCACTATGATACCACTGTTATATTTTAAGCAATTCGACAATTATCAATTGACTAATCTAGCAAAACCCTAAGCCCTAGGTCTTGTATTAACTTAACTGAATCTAATAAATAGAAAACTTGATTATACATGAAGTTTGGTTAGTGCAGCGGATATAAGATTAGGTATGAGATCAGCAAGTGCTCCAAGTGTAGCACCCCTATGGATAGTCCGCACGCACGCAAGTGGCAGAGAAGTTTGCTAGGAACTTTATGTGCAATTCTCTTAGGATTTCGACTTATGCAATCAGCGGCTATGGTTTCTTTTTTTTTTATCAAAAATGTGCCCTATATCATATATATAGGGAGTTTAAGTTAACCTAGTTAATTCCTAGTTGAACAAGGATTTAATTAGGGCCAACATGAAACACCTAATTAATTCCTAACTGAAATAGGATTAATTTAGGTCGAGTCCTAAACACCTAATTAATTCCTAGTTGAATTAGGATTAATTTAGGTCTGACCCAAAACACATGTTCTCATCCGGAACCATGTATTATTACGCTCAAGTCATGAATCATTCCTATAACAATCATTCCCTATTGAATTGTCTCCATTTGCGTAGGTGTGTAACCCAATAGGATCATATAGTACTAGCAGTGAGTATTTCAACTCACATATAATAAGTGGACTCTAGCAAGCCATTACAACCCCTAGTACCATATGCCTTTGTCTAATCTTGATGTTAGAACCGACCACACGAGTAAGTACAAATGATTGCAGGACTCCCAACATAAGGGCCTCCTTGGGTTCTTCGGTTTCTAGCCGGTTCTTTAAGTTTTTGAATTCTTTAAAGTAGTCTTACACAGACGTATTTCCCTGTACCAACTTACGAAGCCTTTTCTATAAGTCTCTATGGAAATATGGACGCACATACCTTCTCCTTAGATTAAATTTCATCTCGTCCCAAGTGGTGACTTGGTTATAGTGGTGACGTCTTCGTTCGGCTAGGTCGCAATCCCACCAGGACAAGACGTTGTCTATTAGTTGAGCAGCAGCAAAGCTCACTCTTTTATGATCTGCATAATGGTAGCACTCAAAGATGTACTCCATTCTTTTCTCCCATTCGAGGTATGCTAACGGGTTGACCTTACCGGCGAAGGTGGGCGTGGTAAGCTTGGGGTCAATGTTGGTGTGCACCGGATCATCCCGCTCACGTCCGCGGTTATGGAGGTATCTTCCTCGTGTGATACGACGCCTAGGTGGAGGGTAATCCGGATGCGGATCAAAGTCTCCCTCTCGGTAAGCGTCTGAGTCATCCTCCCGGGAGTGTAGGGACACTTGCCTGTTGGCGGGTCGCGGCTCAAAGCTGTCCATTCGAGTATTCATGGATCAAAACTAGGCTTGGAGTTGGGCCAATGTTTCAGCTAGGGCGGTGACCTCAGCTGGGGTTTCCTTGTTTCAAAACAAGAAAAAAGTAGTTATTTTTTTTTCTTTTTTTTATAAGAAAATGGAAATTGTAAAAAAATGTAAAATACGAAAAAGGAAAAATAAACTTAAGGAACAATTCTTTTGTTTTTTTTTTTACTTTTTAGATTTATAACTAAGAACCCTAGCCGTCACGAGCAAGATATAGACTGGATCTGAAGCAAACATTGGTTATTTTACTTGAGATAGATAAAGCAAAAAGTAAAGATAGATACAACCTTCCAGGAAATCTTTGGCTCTTATACCAAAATGATACGAGCTTCGAGATGCTTCTCTAAGGTTGATGGGAGCGGGTTTTATCCAAGGGAACCCGATGTACTTCCTTGGTAAGAAAAGTCAGGGGGCGTGAAAGGTGGGGGATTGAGGAGCGATCCACAAGAATGATGGTGGGATTCTTGATATACTCAAGCACACTATAGATCAAGGGGACACCTCTGGAGATCTTGTAGTGTGTTCTAAGTCTTAGATAAACGACTAGCTTGCTAAGGACATGGGATTTCTCTTTGAGAAAACTGTGTTCTTTATTGATTTCAAAGTTGGTTCCTTTCTTACATGGCTGCAAGGAGACTTTATATAGGGGTCCTAAGGCCACTTAGTTAACGAAAAAGAGAAATTATTGGTCGCAGCCCATTAACAAAAAGGAAATAAGAAAAATGGCAAATTACAAGAAAAATGGCAAATTTCTAACTTAGTGTTTTGGTGCCTTTTTTAAATGAAACTAAAAATCCTAAAAAAGCCTATGGATCTTAAGACTCTATATCCTAAGGTGCTGGAGTTGTTTGGGCTTGGTGTTCCTCCAAAAAAATTTGTCATAAACACAAAAATAATCCTTGTAGGGTGCAATAAAGAGTCAAGTCTTGTCGGTTTCTTCCAACTCCAGTCTTGTCGATTCTTGGTCCTCTTGGTCAGCTTATAAAGGGTCTTGAATATCTTGGATCTCCTCTGGTCGTGCTGCTTGGTCTTGACTCCAGTTCTTGATCTTTTCCTCTCTCCTCGAAGAAGTCCCGATATCGATCTTGGAGCGTTCCGGGAAGGACGCGATCTCTTCCTTGTTCAAGATGTTAACTTCAGATTCTCCTAGTTGTTCCCTCAGCTTGCGTGTCCTAACTCAAGTCATTGGCCTGCCTAATTCATCCGTCTCGATGCCCTCATCAAGGTGTTTGATAAAACTCATGAATGAACTAAATTGCCATACACCTGCAAGACAAAACATCCAAAGTTAACAAAAAATAAAAAAGCAGCAGAAAAACTACGTCGCTAAGGTTGTACAACAGCTAAATAGTAATGTAGATGTCTCGCTAAAAAGCCCTGCTCAGAGAACCACACATATAGTCCCCCAACAACGTACTCTTCTCTAGATACTTGCGCACAGGTTTCAATCTCTGGTACTTGAAATTGAAGTCATAATTCGTACTTTATTGATTTTTGGAATGGAGAGTTGCATATTTTCCATTTTAGTGAGTCTTTCGAGGTGATTTGGTGTTATTTTGGGAAGAATGAAAACTTAGAGATGGATGTGGAACATAAGAATGAAGTGAAATGCTTCAATAAATTAAGGAAAGACTGTTGTGGAGAACTTTAACCATAATTTTCAAGAAAGCATAGGCCATTAGTGAAAAACTGCAACTACATGTTTGAGATTGTTGATAGATGAAAACCTTCCTGAAAAGTTTATTAGATGAAATTTGGACATCAAATAGTTATGAGGCTACTTGGTGGTTGTTTGAATGCATTTAGATAATCTGTTAGGAAGATATGATGATTTTTCTCAAGATATGTCATTGTGCCGCGAAAATTTGCACTATTTTCTAAGGCTACTTGGGAGAGAGATTACTTTAAGTGACTTTGTTTTTCTTGTGGATCTTCAAGACCAAACAATCTATCTAGAGTTTCTTCTTAATCTCTTTTTTTAATTTTTTTTTAATTAAGCTTTGTTGAGTTGCAAGTTTGATAGCTCTAGCTTTTTATGTATAGGGTGCTAGATTCAACAATTTGAGATGTTCTTTATGCTAAATTTAACTTAGTCTCCTAAATCTAGATGTTTGGAGTTTTATTTTCCATAAGGTGTTTATAAAATTCATGAATAAACTAAATTCCCATGCACCTACAAGACAAAACATCCAAAGTTAACAAAAAACAAAGCAGCAGTGGAACAACAACGTCGTTGAGGTAGTACAATACCTAAACAGTAATGCAGATGTCTCGCTAAACAAACGACCTCCGGCAATCTTCTCTGCCTTCGAAGCCCCGCTCAGAGAACCAGGCATATAGTATCCCAACAACGTACTCTTCTCCAGATCCTTGCACACAGGTTTCGATCTCTGGTACTTAACATTGAAGTCATAATTCAGACTTTATTTGAGTTTGTAATGGAGAGTTAAATATTTTCCATTTTATTGAGTCTTTCGAGGTGATTTGGAGTTATTTTGGGAATAATAAAAACTTAGAGATGGATGTGGAACAAAAGAATGAAGTGAACTGCAACTACATGCTTGAGATTTTTGATAGAGGAAAACCATCCTTAAAATAGAATTGGATAAAAATTAGACACAAGATAGCCACAAGAGTTAGGTTTTATATGGTGGTTGTTTGAATGCATTCATATAATCAGTTAGGAAGATATGATGATTTTTCTCAAGATATGTCATTCTCCCGCGAGTAGTTGCATTTTTTTAGTTAAATCGGACGCAGTAAGTCCCGGGTGGAGAGAAATTATGTTATAACCCTATTTTTAGTTGCATTTATAACCCTAATTTCTAAGGATACTTTGGAGAGAAATTACGTTATAAGACTTTATTTTTATTGTGGATCTTAAAGACCAAACTATTTATCTAGAGTTTCTTCTCAATCGCTATTCTTATTCTTTTTTATTATGCTTTGTTGAGTTGAAGGTTTGATAGATCCAGCTTTTTATGTTTCGGGTGGTAGATTCAACAACTTGAGATGTTCTTAAAGCTAAATTTAACTTAGTCTCTTGTATCTAGATGTTTGGATTTTTACTGCCTATAAGGTGTTTGATAAAATTCATGAATAAACTAAATTGTCATACACCTGCAAGACAAAACAACCAAACTTTACAAAACACAAAACAGAAGTGGAACAACAACGTCGGTGAGGTAGTACAACACCGAAGCAGTAATGCATATTTCTCGCTAAACAGACCATCCTCTACCATCTTCTCCGCCTTCGGAGCCCATTCAAAGAACCACACATATAGTATCCCAACAGCGTACGCTTCTCCAGATCCTTGCACACATGTTTTGATTTGTGGTACTTAACATTGAAGTCATAATTTGGACTTTATTAAGTTTTGTAATGGAGAGTGGCATATTTTTTATTTTACTGAGTCTTTCATGGTGATTTGGAGTTATTTTAAGAAGAATGAAAACTTAAAGATGGATGTAGAACAAAAGAATGAATTAAAATGCGCCAAACAATTGAGGAGATGTAGTTGTTGAGAACTTTCACCATAATTTTCAAGAAAGCATCAGCCTTCAACGAAAAACTGCAACTACGTGCTTGAGATTGTTAATAGATGAAAACCTGCCTGAAAACAGAATTAGATGAAATTTGGACACAGCATAGCCACAAGAGTTAGCTTTTATATGGTGGTTGTGTGAATGCATTCAGATAATCGGTTAGGAAGTTATGATGATGTTTCTCAAGATATGTCATTTAGTTGGATCCGACCCGGTTTTTCCCGAGTCGACCCAAATCTTTTTGGGACTTTATAACCCTATTTTCTAAGGATACTTTGGAGAGAGATTATTTTATGAGACTTTGATTTTCATGTGGATCTTTAGAAAACCCAAATTCGAGTCAGCATCAAATAAGGTCGTTTAATGAAGTCGGTGGTGCTTTTTGACTGGTACCTTCGAGTTGAGCCTGCAAATGCTTTAGTTTTGCTGTTTGGATTGATTCAGTTTGGCTGCACTTGCTGGTAGCGGCGAGTTTCAGTATTGAGTGCTCTATGATTTTGCAATTTTGGCCTAGTTTTTCTGCTGCATTCGCTGGTCTGACTAGCAAGATGACGTCTTCAGCCTTCAGAAATTTGGCCCATTCGTCCAGTGCCTGGCGCGTTCTGGTTTCGAATTGAACTCTAGCCTTCAGGATTTTGGCACTTGGTCCTAGGCATATCCTTGTATCTTTTATGTCAGTTTCAGTGCATAATGCTCCAAACCCAACTGTTTTGCACCTATGTGTCTCCAAATGCATGATGTATACGAAAATACTCTTGAATGACCCAAAAGTGCATAAAATGCTATGCATGAGTTTGGAAATCTACCTAGAATATGCAGATAAAGTGGTCAAAATATGAACATATCAACTCCCCCAAACTAAGACGTTGTTTGGCCTCAAGCAAGTGCAATAAACTAAGAAATGAGAGAGGATGGAGACACAGAGATATCATGCCAAGAAAGATGCTTAAATAATGGTTACAATCAATGATCTAGTTGACAGTGTTAAGATGCAATTCGAATTAGCCTTACTTGAAGGTGTTAGCCATGACAACCAAAGAGACGTTTGAACTACACCTCATCCTAATAAAGAAATCACATCAGTCTATCCTTTTAGCATTCATTTAAGAGCAGAACCGTGAATCTTGTCAATGCAATGAAATAGAGTTCGTTTGGCTAAGGTTCAGGTCTAAGAGATTAAAATGATCTATATTCAAGATATGGTTAATCAATGCACAAGGATCACTCAAGAAAAGGACTGAGCTATGGAATATTGTTAAAGGTAAGAACCAATGGATGCATACAGAGCCATGACTCTATCTACCCAATACACCCAATAATTAATCCAACCTATTCAAGCTACTCCCATAAAACGATCATATTCTACCCGAAGTAGCTTAGGCGTTTTTTTTTTCACCCTTGAATCATTTCCAAAATTTCCATTTCTAGTCTAAGGAGAGGGGTTCCTTATTTTCTTCTAGTGGTTTTAGGTATTTTCGAAATTAAACATTCTGGTCCTTTTCTTATCAACTTGAACACTAGACTTTTAGTCTCATTTTCTTCTTTTTAGCGCATATAACCTTTCCCATTTGATTCCCAAACATTTACTAGACTTTAATTCTTGCTTTTAGATCCTTTCTCTTCTAGACTTTTCACTTAGACAATTTCCTTATTGTCCTATGCCTTTTCTGCTTAAACACAAGCAATTCTGAACCCAGCAGAATCAAAACCAACCATTCTAAGCCTAGTCAGAACCAAAAGAAACATAATCTACTTAAAGCCATGGTCCAGTCGGTTCTCACCTAATGCTTTATTCCAAGCTAGGCTGAAGAAACAGACCTCACAATCACACACAAAAGATGAATAGTTTGACAAGAGGCAATACGAGATTACGGGGGGATCTACTTGGACTAACACGGGAGCAAAGCAAAGGCAAATATAGTCCATATATTAAGAAAATGAAAGACATGATAATTGAATTTCAAGATTAATGGTTATCACTAAGGATAAACGTGAATTCAAGCAGTTTCAGCGAGGTGTGAGATGCATTCAAATCATTCCTCGCATGGTGCTACTTTCATTTTTAAAACCAAAATGAATGCATTAGAAAAATAGCAACGATAGCATTAAACTAACCACTAAACAAGCAGCAATTCATGGCAGAGATTCCCAATGTAAAGCTGAACTCAAACCTAAATGAATGCATGAACACTCTGTTTTTGGTTTTTCTATGTCTTACCTGCAATGCTATGCTATAAATGAAAAATATTTATGGATGTTTTATGCTATGTATATGATGCATAAAAAATCAAACTAAGATCACAAAAGCATAGTTAGTAACCTCTAGAACCCTCCCCTAAACTTGAATCACACGGGCAATGTGTGTATAAAGCCTTAAAGAGAATTCTTGACCAGCAAAGTAATACATATGCAACTGTGGAATAATAAAAGATTTGGACCAACGAGTACATCTACATGGTCCCCAAAACTGGCTTTTCTCGTCTCTCATGATGTCTTGAAGCTTTCCTCTCATCACCATATAATCTCAGTGACTGTCCCAAACTTGTTTATATCACTTTCTTGAATGAAAACCTTTCCAAGCAAGAGCTATATAGATAGAGCCGGTTTAGTATGAGATGACCTGAAAAACAGACGACCAACCACAAGAACAACGAAAAATAACAGAAGTAAAAATTAATAAAATAAATAAATAAATAAAGCAAAGGATATGTACAAGGATATGCATGGGACTTCCTCCCATGTGAGCTTGTTATAGTCTCAAGTTCGACTCTTCACACTTATTTGATCTAGTGTGGATCATAGTGACGAGGTGGGGTCCCGACTAAAATGGTCCCAACAATTGTGAAGACTTTAACTTTCTGCCCATTTTCTGGAGGATCCTCTCCTTCCTTGCTAACCAAAGTAATGGCTCCAAAAGGCATAACCACTTTGATGTTGAAAGGTCCTGCCCAATCTGATTTGGGCTTTGTTTTGAAGAGTATCTGCTTGACTTTAGCAAATGGCTTGGGATACTTGCTGCTCTTCACCTTATACTCCATTGGTCGATCCACATATCCAATTGGTTTCAAGACAATATCAGGCCGAAGATCAAGTGTGGGAGACTTACTCGACTCTTAAGAAGACGAATTTTGAATCTCATTGCAACTAAACAAAGATTCAAGGCTTTTCTCATCAAAGACTTCTTCAAATAATTGAATTTTTCAGCAGTAGACACTAGCCTTCCCACTCTTAACCAATACAACCTGAAGAGGTTAGGGGGTTAAATACAAAGCTTAGGCACTCCGTTCATTGAGACACTCTGTCCTTTAATTGCTGGCTTCTGATTTAGACACTCAGGGAAAGATTTTTCAGGCTGATATGGAGCTGGAACGAAAGTTTTGCTTAACTCCTTCGAAACGGCAGATTTTTGGACATTTTGAGGCTGAGCTCGCCTGGGGTAACGAGCTGGGGTGACGAATTGGGAAATAGAAGATGAGTTTGAAGGTTTCTTTGCCTCCCCTTCCTGAAGTACAATGTCCTCAGTGTTAACAATAGTTTCAACATGTGGAGAGAGCTTGTCGCTGCGTTGTAGAGCAATGAGCTGGGCTGGGAATTCCTTGGGAGGTGAAGTGTGTTTACTTGGTGATAGTCCAGTAGTTTGGAGGGAAGCCGAGGCATATATACTTTCCACATACTAAACGGGATCATATAGCTTTTGAAACTTGTTTTCTAGAACAGAAAGAAACACATCAAGCCGTGTATCAACTTCAGCAAGGTTTTGTGTAAATTGGCAATAGCGCCAATTTGATAACAAAATGTTTACACCGTTGTTCTGCAAATCCATGTAGTATAGAGTGGTGTCAATCTTGCCAGGTTTGTAGAAAACAATCAGGATTGCAATCAACAAACTAATCCAATTCAATCCTAAAATAATGATTATGTCACAATCACAAATAAGCAAGATGCAAAATAGAGTAATTAAAAAATAGAGCAGCAGCTTAATAACAGAGCATAAGCATAGACAGAGAATTTGCAACAAAACATAGCAAGAAACAAGCTAGAAAAAAGCTGAAATTGGGGTTCTTGAGAAGTGAGGTCAATGACTGATGTTTTAGTAGGGACTCCAATAGCTTGCTTAATAACTTAGTAAGCTAATTTCTAGGCAATATATTGAATAAGAGACAATCAAGTCATTCTCATGATCATGACATCGCAATCCAAGTGTGACCTTACCCCAATCTCATTGGTGATTAGACACCCAGATTGGCATGAATAAACAATATATCCAGGCCAATAAACACTCTAGACAACTAATCTATTTGGCTAGAAATGTGAATCTCATATTTAAACTCATTCAAGCATTTCATCAAACACTTACTAGGTGTGAGAAAGCCTAATATCAGACTCCAAATAGCTAAGATGGAAGAAGCATAAAGACCACCTAATATGAAGAGATATAAACATGGATAACCTTAAGCAAGTCTGAAATTCCCTAGATGTACACTGATCTAACTCGTTTCCTCAATAACTTGATGGAACCTACTTCATGAGCATGGTGAGAAGCTCAAACTCAAGCATATAAACGAAAGGCATAATGAAAGACTAAAGACGAAGCTGAAAACAAAATCAAACTAACCAAATTCAAGATTCAACAAAGATCAAAGGATTTAGTGAAAGAAGTAAAGAACAATCTCAAGGGTAAAGAAAAGCTGTTTCAAATCTATCCCAAAATAAAACTAGCGTCCTGTGTTTTTCGCTTTAAGGGGTATTTATAGATCCCCAAACTTGGAAGCCCTAACTTAAGTCAGCATCAGATAAGGACGGTTAAAATAATAAATTCGGTGGGTGCTGCTTTACTGGTATCGGCGAGTTCATACTGGCGAGTTGAGCCTGCAAATGCTTTAGTTTTGCTGTTTGGCTTGAATGCATTCAGATAATAAGTTAGGAATATATGATGATTTTTCTCAAGATGTGTCATTCCACCGCAAATATATGGACTTTTTTAAATGGATCTGATCTGGTTTGTCCCCGGGTCAACCAAAATCGTTTTGGGAATTTATAACCTTATTTTCTAGAGATACATTGGAGAGAGATTACATAAAGAGACTTTGTTTTTCATGTGGATCTTCAAGACCAAACAATCTATCTAGAGTTTCTTCTTAATCTCTTTTTTTATTGTTTTTTTATTATGCTTTGTTAAGTTGAAGGATTGATTGATCTAGCTTTTAATATTTAGGGTGCTAGATTCAACAATTTAAGATGTTCTTAAAGCTAAATTTAATTTAGTCTCCATAATCTAGATCTTTGGAGTTTTATTACCCACAAGGTGTTTGATAAATTTCATAAATGAACTCAATTGCCATATACGTGCAAGACAAAACAACCAAAGTCAACAAAAATCAAAACAAGAACGAAACAACCACGTCAGTGAGGTAGTACAATCCCTAAGTTGTAATGCAGATGTCTCGCCAAACAGACAACCCTCGACCATCTTCTCCGCGTTCGGAGCCCCACACACAGAACCACGAATGTAGTACCCCAACAGCTTACTCTTCTCCAGATCCTTGTGTACATGTTTCGATCTATGGTACTCAAAATTGAAGTCATAATTCGGACTTAAGAGTTTTGTGATGAGAGTGACATATGTTTCATTTTGAGTTTTATGAGGTGAGTTGGAGTTATTTTGGGAAGAATGAAAACTTAGAGATGGAAGTGGAAAAATAGAATGAAGTGAATTGCGTCACACAATTAAGGAAATATGGTTGTTGAGAACTTTGACCATAGTTTTCAAGAAAGCATAGGCCTTTAGTAAAAAAACTGTGACTGCGTGCTGGAGATTTTTGATAGATGAAAACCTTCTTACAACCGAAATGGAATGAAATTTGGACACAAGATATCCACAAGAGCTACCTTTTATATGGTGGTGGTTTGAATGCATTTAGATAATCGATTACAAAGATATGATGATTTTTCTTAAGATGTATCATTCCACCGTGGATATTTGCATTTTTTAGTTGGATCTGACCCGGTTTGTCCTGGGTTGACACAAATCATTTTGGGACTTTATAACCCTATTTTCTAAGGATAGTTTGGATAGAGATTCCGTTAAGAGATTTTGTTTTTCATTTGGATCTTCAAGACCAAACCATCTATCTTTTTTATTATGTTTTGTTGAGTTGAAGATTTGATAGATCTAGCTTTTTATGTTTAGGGTGCTAGATTCATTAATTTTAGATGTTTTTAAAGCAAAATTTAACTTAGTCTCCTGAATCTAGATGTTTGGAATTTAATAGCCCATAAGATGTTTGATAAATGACATGAATGAACTAAGTCGCTCATGTAGTACAATACATAATCAATAGTGCAGATGTCTCGCCAAACAGACGACCCTCAAAAATCTTCTCCGCCTTCGGAGCCCCACTCAGAGAACCTCGCTGATAACAATGTTTTTACTATCAAATAAACCTACTGTTATGTAATCAATGCAATACAGTAAGGTGTCGATCCAACTGGGCTAGCAACTATTCAATCAGAATGCAATATACTCAACCTAATCCAAGTAAAAATTATTATGGTGAAAGTTATGGTGCTAATTAAACTAGGTGAAAACAGGGAATTAAAACAGAGCACCATAACATAATGAAAAAACAGAGTAAAAACAGAGTGCGCAAATAGAGCAAAAACAGAGTATGAAACACTGAGCAAACGAAACAGAGTATTGTGCAAAAACAGAGCAACCCTAAAAACAGAGTTTTAGGTGCAAAACAGAGCAAGAAAAGGAACAAACATTAACAGAGAAAAAGGGGTTCTTGAGGTTAGGGATCAATGATCAAAGCATTCCTACGGGTTCGAGGCTTAAGAGGCACTATTTAGATGATCTCTAAGCAATAAATCACATCAATCACATTCATTCTTATGCAATGGGACCTCTCTTAAACTCCAACCAGACTTGATCCTCACCAACGAGTAGAGGCTTCAGAGGTACTAAACACATATCTAACAGAGCCTAATAACACCCTACACAGTCAATCTCTTGAGCTAGGAGTAGTTATCTCAACCTAAGTTCATTCAAGCATTATCACAAACACCTTTTAGGTGGGAAACACCAAACCATCATATTTCAATTCATCAAAGAGATCTAAGCCTAATCAAACCCAAACAAGTCTGGAATTCCCTAAATCTACCCTAATCTCACCATCTCCTCAAGAACCCTAATTGATCTACTCAAACTCATGATGAAGAACATAAACCCAGAATCATAAACCATTAACATCATCCAAAATATCAAGAAGAGATGAACAACAATGATTAAAGACAGGAAGATCCTCTCCTTTCTTGCTAAACATGGTGATGGCTCCACAAGGCATAACTCTTTTAATGTTAAAAGGTCCTGACCAATCTGAATTGGGCTTCGTTGGGAAGAGAAGCTGCTTCACTTTGGCAAATGGTTTGGGATATTTGCTGCCTTCACCTTGTACTCCATTACTCCATCCACAAATCAAATTGGTCTCAAAACTATATCAGGCCCAAGATCCAATTCTTCTGCAGTAGTCGCTAGCCTTACCACTCTTAACCAATATAAGTTAAGGAGGCTTAGGAGGTTTAATGACCAACTGATCTAATCCCTCAATTGAGAAGCTTTGTCCTCTTATAGTAGGCTTCCTAATTGCATCATTAATGTTAAGCATCATATTGAGATCCTTACCAAAGTTTAACTCAATTGTTCCACTCCTACATCAATTACAACTCCAACAGAGGCTAAAAATGGTCTACTAAGTAGTAGTGGATCTTCTGGTTCCTCATCCATATCAATCACCACAAAGTCTGTGGGAACCTCAACTTTACCAACCATTATAGGTATATCTTCCAGCAAACCATATGGCAAACGAACAGACCTATCAGCTAGAATCAAAGAGAGCTTACAAGACTTGTAGTTGTTGAACCCCAACCTCTTGGCAACAGATAGTGGCATTAGGCTAAACGAAGCTCCAAGATCTCATAAACATTTGCTGAAAGTTAAATTACCCAATGAGCATGGTAAAGTGAAAGTCCGAGGGTCATCTAGCTTGTTTTGCACTACTCTCCTCTCTAAGATGGCATTGCACTCATGAGTCTCTACTGCC